>JAIUZE010028659.1:0-10181 GCA_022085475.1 Heliosperma pusillum
CCAGCTTAAGTACTAGCCATCTCTGCTTAGGGGGTCGCCTAGTAGAGTTTCTCATGTACTTTTGGTCATGAGACAGGGAATGGGTTAGCTGTTGTCGCTAGGTCTGATCAGTCTAGGACTAGGATGTTTTCCTACCTTGGGGTATAGCCTCGAGTTACAGAAGTCGACTATTGACTGTGCTAAGAACTTATGCCTGTTTGTAGAAGGATTGGTCTTTCATGTATGTATGATTCTATGAGTTCTAGAAGGTGAGATGCAAGCCGGCTAGGATTGATAGAGTTTGGATTACCGAGTGTTAACTGATTCACATGATTACGTGTTGATTAGGGTTTGAGTGTATCAGGGCCATGTTACATGGTAACCGCTGAGCCAGCATACCAGCTTCCCTACCTCGAGTTATAGTTTATTATCGGTTTCACATGATAGCTTTCATATGCTAGGTTATATGTTAGTTATTTGTTTCATAACATGAAAAGCATATCTTATATGTTAAGTTTCGTATTTTCCATATACATTGCTTTTATGTTATTCATGTTTCATTAAACTCGACATTTCGTGGCTGGGAGAACTCGGAGTTACTCCCCACTGACTGTGGCTTCCGTGTTTATATTTAATGCGGTCGAACAGGTGGTGTTGCATATTTGAGGTACATGGATGAGCTAGCGAGCGAAGTATTTACCTTGGACCTATATTCGGTTCATAGTTTTGTATATTATTGTACACACTTTTATTTCCGTATTTATACGGGAGATATGTCTCCCGTCTTGTATATTTCTTTTGTAGAATAGTATTTCGTTTTGTAATGACTCTTTTTATTTTATGACACCTTCGTTATGTATATTCGTATCTTTTATGTATTTAAATTATTTTTTTCTTTCCGCAAATTTGAGGGTGTCACATTAAGGCTCTTATGCAACAAATTCGAATTGGAAATTATAACGTCAATTTATAGATCATATTCCTACTACTTTCAAAAAGTAAAATTTTTTAAATATTAGCCTCTAACCTTGGACGACTTGAGAATATTTTCTCTTGTCTCTCTATCCAAAATTAGTTTGTGCCAATATTTCTCCCACTCTATCCTTTTGAAATACACATATTTTCTTGAAAGATAGCACCATGAGCCACAAACAGCTTTTTTCTCTAGGTTTAAGGAGTAAAATGCTCGTATTAACTTTGAGCGATCTATAATAGACTTATTTGTTTATACTTTCTATTCTACCTTCTCAATAGACTTGTTTTATCTATGCTAAGTACTTGGATCTTCATCCTTGTCTTGAACAAATTTAAGGTTCGTATCCCTTTCATAACTCGTATGGAGTCACATTGGCGTTAAAACATCATATCTTAGGGCTTTTATGGATTGTAAATCTCCAAATGTGATTTCATTAACTCGATTTGACTTTGCAATTGATATTTCTTATTTCCAATAAGTTGTGAAGTTTAGTCACTAGTCCATAACTGAGAATCCAATTCATAACATAGGTGATTATAATGATCCAATCATTACATTTTCTTATGTGATCAATTAGTCGCAATACTTTATGTTTACGATATTAAGTTTGTATAATGAAAAGTTTAAGAACATAAAATTCCATAAATATAATGACTTGGGTTGAAATCCAAGCCATCATTATAAAGTATAACAATTGTCTTTCAAAATGGAAATAAAAACCCGCTTCCATGTCTAACACGGAAATTAAAAGTTCTAAAACGATATTCAAAATAAATAGAGAGACAAATAGCAAATTAGCGCCAAGTCATTCCATAGGAGATCCCCTCAAGCTAACTTTGCCTTTTCTCTCTTCTCATGCCGTAAATCCAATTAGGAGGATGAGAACTACAACTTGTATCAAAATACCAAATTTGAGATCAATATCATCAACATAAACATCCGCAAGAACTATTATCTATTGGAGGAACTTGTCTAGTCTTAATATTTGCCAAATATTTGGGTCAATTACATTTCCAATGGCCTATACTATTACAATAATGGTACTTGTCGAGCAACCTTCTTAGACTTAGAAGAACTATTCCCAATAGCTTTTCTTTTGTTTTAGAGGGTGTGGGCTTGTTCCCTTTGTGTCCACTCTTCTTGAACTTCCCTTTGCACTTGGCATTGATGTTCAAAATATATTTGCTAGTGCTAGCTAGAAAATTCATGTCACATTAAGCTTGCATAAGCATCTTGTGCAATTCATGAATTGTAACGGTGGCATTTAGCATGTTGAAGTTCACCCTAAAATTGACAAACCCTTTGATACGGTTTAGGAAGTGGAGTATACGGTCAATCATTAGTTGCTCGGGAATCGCAATTCCTCGCTCCTTGACTACCTCGACATGCTCAATCATTTTGAGCACATAGGGTTAACATTTTGACCATCCTTCATGTTAAGGTCGAAACATTGCGTTGTGGCTTCATATTAAATGATCCTTGGAACTCGTGAAAACATGGTCATGAGTTTATAGTAGATCTCATATGCGGCTTCATCTTTATGACATTCCTTTGTAGCTTGGCATCCCAAAAGAAGATCAAGACATTCTTGATCGCGGTCGTTTTCTTCTGGATAGGTCTCATAGGCCTCTCTTACGACGTTAGTTGACCTCGCATTTAGTAGTGGTGGGAGAAGCCTTGGTGAGGTAACTAAGCTTACAATCACCTTTGCTGTCTAGGCGAAGTTGCCCATTCTAATTCGCGAAATTAGAACAATTCTTTTCGATTTTGCACCGATCATACATAATCTAGGCCATGACACGGTGGTAAGAGTTGGTGCGAGATGTGGGACGGTACATACTATTACGAATAAACAAGTTTAGACAACAAAATTGGAGATGAAGGAAATGTCAACATTTATCGTTTTAAAATACTTGTAAACATTTTAAACAAGTTAAACAATTATATAGTGACCTCTACCCAACTATACAAACGATTACAAGACCCAAATTCTATATCAACTCGGGTTTATGTGAGCCACGGACTCCACGACCTTTATTAACATAATTTGGTGGGTTAATTCCTTAACCGATTCTACAATTAGAATTCTTGGTCGATGAAATAGATTTATTATCATCTTGAGCCTGAGACACATGGGGCACGGACCCTAATCTTTCCGTTGAGGACAACCAAATTTTGATGTAATAACAATTTATTACCCCTCTTACCCAACGTAACAAGTTTAGCACCTCAGTGAGCCGAGCCTACTTACTTATGAAATTGGGATTCATGGGTTCTACTATTTATCAAGGCTATGTCTCAATTGCTAAAATATAGGTCTAGTCAATTCATTATCTATCTCCTATTAAGTGAACTAAAATGGTGATCTATCGTTAATTATAATTGACATGATCGATTACTCGATAAATTGCATGTGTGATTTATATGGCGATTTGGCATGCATGTAACATATAAATAAAACAAGTAATAAAGTAAATTCCTAGTATGGCCTTCCTAGAAATAGAAAATAAAATAATCTATTTACAAATTCGGAAACCAAATCCTTTGGTCCCTTGAACTTCATGAGCACGTCTCCCAAGGACACTGTCTCGTTCAGAACGCCTTTTAGAATGGCACAGTCTTTAGAAAACTCCGAAATTACAAATGATTCGAAAAATATATAATACAATTACAAGACTTTCCTATTATACTTTTGTAAAAATAAAATATTATAATAAAAGTGATACGAGATCACATTAAAATTACAACTGAATCAATATTCCCTTACATTTCGAGTAATATCGATTAAAAACTAAGGCCATACTAAGACAAATTACATAATTCAAAATTACATAATCCAAAATGACATTCATTCATTTAAAATTTAGCATAATTATATGTAAAACTCATTCAATATTAATGTGCCAAATTGCCCTAATAAAACTTATATCGTATACAACACGGTTTTATGGAGATGCGTGATAATAAGCAATTAAAATCACAAATCAATACTTAAATCAAATTTAAGCCCAATTTAATTACCCTAACTATTTTAGGACTCAAATATTAATCTCCACTAATTATTTGACAATAATTCAACTCGCTTTTATATTATTGCTCGTTTTTTTACCCTTATTCACATAACAATTATGAAATAATTCCAAATTTAATTACAATAATTTAAAATTTTTAAAATAAAAACTTTGAACATTCTGGAACATTTCCAGGACCTTCAATATGTCAAAATTTTGGTCAAAAACATTTCAAATCATTTTAGAGAAAAATATAGTTGCAATTAATCGATTTTATCAAATAAAATTCTTAAAACACACGAAAATTTATCTAATTACTTTTCTATTTTTACATCAGATATGTATAATATATATTCAATATAAAATAATTTTTTCATGCCAAAAAAATTTGTTTTACCTATTTTCGCTAAAATAATCAATATTTCTGACCTTTTTAACCATTAAAAATCATAAATCATGCAACATAAATCATATTTATCTCAAATGTTTCTTACAGTAGGTATAATATGCATGTGATATTATACTAAAATTTCATGACCAGATTCAAAGTGTAAATATTTTTAGTCATAAAAAGTTCATTTTACTCATTAATGTGTTTATTTAACTAAAAATCATTAAATACAACAATAATCTTCCGTAAATCATCAAAAATGCCTAAAACCATTTTAGTATCAGAAGGTATATCATGCATAAAATTTCGGGACTTTATCAAATAAAACAAAAATTTCTAGTTTTATTTAGTTACTTTAACTCGTAAAAAGTTATAAAACCGATTTGCATGCAACATTCATATGCTCTGATACCAATTAATAGGTTTATATACCTACTCATAAGACACTTCTTATGATTAACTAGTTAACTCTTTAACTAGTTGTCCAAGATCTAGTGCATGCAAACAAATTAAAACAAAGTTTGTAAAGAATTTATTCCTCACATTGAGTTTTGGACGAGTAAGGGCACAAGAGTAAGACTCCTTCTTACCTTTTTTTTAGCTTACAAATAGAGGGATGAACTTCATATTTCAAACTATAGGAACACTCCAATTTGTAGCACCTAGACTATCCCAAATCACTATAATATTACAATACTAGTAAAATACAATAGTAGCCCTTAAAAATGAGTACAAACACTCTTGTTACTACACTTAGTAATGTAGTGTTAGTACTAGAACAATAGTTCTATGAAACTTCTTAAGTTTCTAAGTATGTTGTGATTCGTGTGAGATGTAAAGATTAATTTGAATATGATCAAGTGGTGAGAATAAGAGGAAAACGCATCCTCTTATTTACTCACCAGAACCGGCACAACCAAGGGAAGAGTGAGCATGCTTCTCACTTTTTGTCTTAACAAGGTAAATAGGCTTAGGGCTAGTGTTAGGTTTTTAATCATTATGTCTAATTCTTAATTAGAGCACAAATTAATACCTAAACACTACCCTACTATCCTCCAAAACCGGTTATCCCACATAAAATGGGTCGGGAGTCCATTTTTTTTTTGATTTTGTCATTTGTCGCATATGTGACATGTAACTTAGCTTATAAATATGCATTTAACTAATTTAGATGCAATTTCATAACAAATAAATTAAACTTAACATTATAAGTAATAATTTATAATCACATATATATGAAATGGGTCATCTCATATTTGGTTAATATGTTCTAAAACTAATTGTAATCATAATCAACTAATCATGTATATCTCAAATGTTTCATAAACATTAAGCATTCTTAGTAATACAACAATTAAATTACTGTTGTGAAAACTTATAGTGGATGTCCATAAGTCACATGTATTATGAATGGCCATAAATGTAGGATGTATCTAGACTTGTCTCTTTACATTCCTATTAAATAACTTCAATATGTATTCATGTATATATATATATATATATATATATATATATATATATATATATATATATAATTGTGTGCTAATGAGAAAGATATACCTCTCTAGCCTCTACCATGTATCACTCTCCTTTTCTAACTTTTATAACTTGTTATCAGCACGAGTCTTAACCGACTGAGCAAAAAAGAATCGACATTCTTTATTTGTTCATATCTTTAGTAAGATCTGATGGTCGGAAGGTAATTCAGGCACACACCGTAACAGTAATAATATCAAATAGTTGGATTAATCATAGTGTCTCAAATCTAGGTAGGTATGTGAGACAACCCTCGCGAATGCGGAAATATAAAACATACAAGCATGTGAATTATATAGCGGAAATATGAAGTTTTTAAAACTTTTATACATGCAAGAAGAAGTATACGAGGAGTGTCAAATGTTACAAACCAAAGTACGAAATAAACTACAACAAGAGACGGAGTCTCTCCAAATGTTAACAAAGTAAAAGTGTTTAGCAAACAAGCTAAAATCGTCTAGAGGTGTTTCATCCAGGGACAACGCCTGCTAGCTCACACCCGAACCCAAAATACCACAAGCAAAAAGCCATCCAATCAAGCAACCTGTTCATCCATGAAAAACATGAACGCCACAGTCAGTGGGGAGTAACTCCGGTTCTCCCAGCCATATCACATTAAACGTACATAAAAGGAAATACAAAAGTAGAAGCATGCATATATAGATATACATGTGAAATACGATAAGGATAGATAGGCAATTCAATATATAATGCTAAGAGCATATGGAATACAAATCCGAATCCATCATGTGATACAAAGACTCGGGGAAGACACTCTTAGGCAACCGAATACGCTCACTAGGGCTTACATCTCACCGTTAGCAGTATAAGTTTGATAAGATTGAGACTCAACAAACAAACCATGCCAAGTCATGAAATGATCATGAATAATCAATCATGTAATCACGCATCCAAACACAATGACACAAAGACGAAATCTCTCACGGTACATGAAAAGCACTAGCACCATATACATGGCAAGTATGATTAAAAGGCATCCATGGGATATAACATATCCCGGAACGCATACACGATGCTACATTTTGTATATGTAGACTAATTTCCTCTCGGTAGCACGACGATAATAATACGGTCCTAGTCTAAACCTGGCCAGATTCTCGGAATCACATTTTCCGATTCGACATGCGATAACATCCGATTCGACATGCGATAACATACGATGTTTTTAAAACTTTTATACATGCAAGAAGAAGTATACGAGGAGTGTCAAATATTACAAACCAAAGTACGAAATATACTACGACAAGAGACGTAGTCTCTCAAAAGGTTAAAAATGTCAAAGTGATTAGCAACTAGCTAAAAATAACGTCTAGAGGTGTTTCATCCAGGGACAACGCCCGCTAGCTCACACCCGAACCCAAAATATCAAGCAAAAAGCCATCCATGCAAGCAACCTGTTCATCCATGAAAAACATGAACGCCACAGTCAGTGGGGAGTAACTCCGGGTTCTCCCAGGCATATCACATTAAACGTACATAAAAGGAAATACAAAAGTAGAAGCATGCATATATAGATATACATGTGAAATACGATAAGGATAAATAGGGAATTCAATATATAAGGATAAGAGCATATGAAGTACAAATCCGAATCCATCATGTTATACAAAGACTCGGGGAAGACATTCTTAGGCAACCGAATACACTCACTAGGGCTTGCATCTCACCGTTAGCGGTATAAGTTTCATAAGATTGAGACTCGACAACCAAACCATGCCAAGTCATGCGATGATCACAAATAATTCATCATATTATCATCCATTCAAACATACAATATAATGACGACCTCTCTCACGGTAGATGAAACGCACTAGCACCGTGTACATGGCAAGAATGATTAAAATCGCATCCACGGGATGACATTTCCCTGAACGCATACACGATGACATTTTGTATATGTAGACTAATTTCCTCCTGGTAGGACGACGATATAAATACCCGGTCCTAGTCTAAACCTGGCCAGACTCTCGGAATAAACGTTTTCCGATTCGACAAGCAATGACATTTCGCATCCAAGACTCGGTCAATCATAGAAGCCGAGTACCCCAAATTCGATCGATAATTCACGAAAGAGGCGAAAAAGAGCACAAGCATCAAAACAAGTGGTACGCTACATGCCAATGACACCACCTCTCAAGTATACAACAGTTGACGGCCGTGTCGATCAACGCAAAGCGTTCGCCTCCCAACAATGTCGTCATATGCCCACTAACACATGCAATTAAGCAGTAAGGATACATCCCCGCTCCGACATTCCAGCCTTACGAACGTGGAGGTAGCCAAGGGAATGAGAGTACAAAGCACATAACAAAATAGTGCTCACACCGTAACATTTGTAAAAACCGACTCAAAGTGGGACATATCAAAAACCGTCACCAAGCATGAGAATAGGGCATTATCTAAATGTAAATATGATAACCATGAATCAATACATGATACATAAGAATTAGACCAAGTTTAAGAAGCATAATAAATAGGAAACATAGATCTTATCTCAAAACAACAAGTTTGGAGACTAACTAAAACAAGGGTCCACTTCAAACTGTCATAACTAGCGTTCTAGACATGCACATGCATAAATTCCAAGTTGTGGTGATAGCTTATCCTCTTACAGTTCCAGCGGTAGGTCACAAGCTCAAAACATGCAAGAAACGAAGAAGATATGATCATTTTACAAAAAGGAGTCAGTGCAGTGAAACTGCAGTCGTCACGACCGTGACTTGTATGTCACGCTCGTGACATGAGTTTCACGACAGTGACTTACATTTCACGCTCGTGAAAATGTCTGTTACGCAAGGGTATTTGGTCAGCCACTCATTTCACACTCGTGACATGAGTTTCACGACCGTGACTTGGGTCAACACATCTCCATTTTGTTCTAAACTCAACCATCATATACTACTATCATAAATCATCAATTCTCATATCAATTCTCAACAAACAAGTATCATCATCAACACAATTTCTAAGCTTACTAGTCATATTCTAAATACGATTCCTAACATTGAAAGCACGTAAAACACGTAAATGATATCGAGTAACCCTTCACCGTTACCTTATTGCGTCTTCACTCCGCGTCAATGTCCTCTTCAATCAAGAAGTAGTCTTTGTCGGGATCTTGGAGGTCACCACCTACAAATAGTTAATAAAAGATGAATATACTTCACCTTGAGAAAGACGAAAAGTTTGAAAAGCGAGAAAGACGGTAATTTTATTATCAATACGGATAGAGGACGATGAGAGGGAAAGAATGAGACGAACTTACGTGAATTTGAGCGAGAATTGAAAGAGTTATGACGATTCTAAGGTTGGAAAGATTATGAAAGCTAGGTTTGGGGTTTTCTTAGTGAGGAAGAAGGTGTTTGAGTTGTGTGAGTGAAATAGGTTATGAGGGAGTATGAGGGGAGTTAGTGGAAAAAGTCAAGAAAAGTCAAAGACGCCTTAAGACGTGATTCATTTGAAATCTCGCGTAAAATCAAAATACGAACTCGGAAATTCTAAATTCGACACGGTAAATTTAATTCTAAACAAAAACTAAATTTCGCTGAAAAGTATCCGTAAAATATTTTTACTATTAAAATAGAGTCCATTTGCGGGTGTTACAATCACCCCACCTTTTAAAAAGTTTCGCCCTCGAAACTTGAGCGAAAGAAAGATACCTTAATCGAATAGACTCTGATATTTACTACGCATAGAAGCTTCCGTTTCCCAAGTCTCTTCTTCGACATTAGCACATCTCCACAAGATTTTCACTAAAGGTGTAACAACCCGAAAAGTATCCTATTTTTCTGGTGAAAATATTTTACGGATACTTTTCAGCATATTTAAGTTTTAAATTAGAATTTATTGTTTCCAGTCGAATTTGGAATTTCCGAGTTCGTATTTGGAATTTCTGCGAGATTCCATGAGAATCCCGTTTTTAAGTCAACTTTGACTTTCGTTGACTTTTCCGACTCACCCCGTAAATTGAAAGCCCGAAATTTTATTTAAAAAAATAATAAATTTAATTTATTTTTATTAAGATTTATTTGATTTTATGATAATTTAATATAATTATTTTGAATTTATTCGGAATTTAAGAGAAGGTTTTACGGTTTAAACCCGAGCGTCATTTAACTATTCCCGAGACAACTTAAGTCCCGAAACAAACCCGAAACCCGACTCTAGCATGAGTCACACGCCCCATGTCATCTTTTTCCACTCACTTTAGATCTTTTAATTCTTTCGATTAAACTAATACGAATATCTAAGATATTTGTAACTTTAT
>JAIUZE010028660.1:0-15672 GCA_022085475.1 Heliosperma pusillum
ATGGAATGCGTCCGTTCTTACAGGGACTAACTGTAGTTCCTAGTTCGGATGACCCGATCACCATCTATTGTGATAATAGTGGTGCCATTTTCCAGGCTAAGGAGCCTAAGTCCAGCAACAAGTCTAGGCATGTACAACGGAAGGCTCACATGATCCGAGATTACGTGGAGCAAAGGGAGATAGTGATAGACAAGATTGCTACGGATGATAACGTCGCAGATCCTCTCACAAAACCATTGAGATATGATAAGCATGAAGGGCACGTTATTTCCATGGGATCACACTGGTTCCTGATTGTATTAGTTGTTTTATATCATATGGATTAGACACCTGTATCTTTTTCAGAACTATCTATGATCATCG
The DNA here is from genome assembly GCA_022085475.1 of Heliosperma pusillum. Classification (NCBI taxonomy): domain Eukaryota; kingdom Viridiplantae; phylum Streptophyta; class Magnoliopsida; order Caryophyllales; family Caryophyllaceae; genus Heliosperma; species Heliosperma pusillum. The sequence goes on from JAIUZE010028660.1 coordinate 364, forward strand.
TATTGTTTGATATTTTGTTTTTCATGTGGGTTGTAAGACAACATTGACACCACAAAGTGGACTTCATTACATTATATTTTTTTGTCCGTAATCGCCTGTCATGAGCTGATAACTCTGGCAATTATTCTGTGAAGTCGATTGATGGTTGGTTCAACGAGCCATAAGTCAAACAGTTGACTGATCGATCACATATGCGAGTTATAATGATACCTCGCAGGACAATTTTGTGACAACGTTATTGAGTCCTAAATGTTTCAGAACATTAGGTGTCAGGTCGTGGATAGGACATCCATAGTGTTCCTAGAGTCGATTCTTTTGACTATCGACTGTCTCTTGAGATAAAGGCAGTTTTTGGGTGACTTTGGTTTCTTTCTCATGGTCGACCGTAACAAGAGGCTAAGTAGATTTTCACTGGGTCATTTCATACTGCGCTTGTATCTGCAAGATTCGAGTTGAAGAAAATATCCAACCTTTATAAGGTTATGTTATTTCTCAGGGCCACTCGAGGAGCTGTAACTGAAATGTATGGCCATGCTCGAATAAAGATTTGTTTATCAGTTAAGTTACTCTCTAGTCGGGGAAACCACTCTTGATACTGATCACTTGTAAACTACGACCTTTGTGAATACGGACTTTGCAAATTGGTTTACATTGAGTGGGAGAAATTTATTATGGATATGAGAATCGGTTATCGCACATACACTTGTACGGACAAGTGGGAGATTGTTGGAGCCAGTGTCCTCCACAATTAGTGCAATAACATAACTAAATCTCTGTAGGTTCACAGGGTATACTTTGTATAATAATCAGTTGATTAACGTTTATCAATAACGGTTGGCTTGCTAGATAAGTTTGACGTTATTGTCATACAGATGGCGGTGATCAACTGGTCCCTAAAAGTCACACCTAAAGGATGTGTTTGAGAGATGTGATTATTTGAGAAAATAATCATATTGATGACCTATTATATGACTAAAAGGTTAGTCAGTGTATTTGACTAAAAGTTTAGTCAATGTGATGATTAGACGATTATTTAATAATGATTAAATAATATAAGCTGAGACGAATTAAAAGTAATTCGTAATTAAATATAAACTGTTGTATTTAATCAGCATATATATAATGTAAGCTTATGCGAATTAAAATGTTAATTCGTAAATTGAATATAAAATTTTATATTGAATTAGCAAATTATAATTATACGGATAATTATAATTAACGTATATATTATACGATTGTCATATTAGATGTTGTCAGACCGGTATTAATGTATCCACTATAAAATGTTGTATGGACATATTAATACATGACAACACAAATGACATTTATAATAATAATACACATTATATATTAAAGCGAATTTAACCGAAATAAAGTCCAGATTCACTCTGGAATTTTCGGTCAATGAGTAGTTATTTTTAGGAGAAAAATCTCCTCATAAAAACCCTATTGGAGCCGTGAGACAAGAAAAAAGTGAAGGAAAAATTCTAACCCTAATTCATCTTCTCACTTGTGCCTCCATCTCTTCACATCACAAGATCAAAAGTTAACAGTAACTTTTGACAAAAATATTCTAGCAAATTCAAGGGCATTTCTCATTCTATCTTGAGTGCTACGATTAGGAGATATCATCATTTTGATATTGTTCTTAGGCCTTTAAAGCTAGGACTAAAGGTTATTTCTAATCTCTCGCTTATTATGCATTTTCGTTTATGACTATTAATCATATAATCTTAATTTCATTATAATCCTGTTTGATTTAAAGGGAAGTATACGGATATTTTCCCACAAGTGGTATCAGAGCCTTGGGCTATGAAATTGTTTATATGATTTTCGTAAATATGAATTTGTATAATTCTTAATAAATTTTTTTTTAAAAATTCGGAAAAAGTTTTTTTTTGTGCCGTATGATTTTTTTTTGGGGATCCATTTTGATTCAAATATTGTTATTTTAAAAGGTTGAGATAATAATATATGAATTTGTAGATGTTTTGATTTAATAATGATTGAATTAAAACGTAAATGGAATTTGATATGAATGTTAATGAACATCCTTTTGCTTTATATTTTCGGTATAAAATGATCTAGATATTCATGTTAAAAGGTTAATTTGAATCATCTATTTTGTATCAATGTTTAATATCGATTAGATATTGTTTTGTTTGTACCGATCTAGTTAATATAAGCATGATCGAATTAAAACCGTTTAATTTGATTTTTTTTTCTGCCGTGTACTGTTCATGTACTGTTCACAGAATAAAAAAAAATTCTTTTTTTTTAAATGGCAGCAACTGCAAGTTTTTTTTTTTGTAAAGTTTTTCCGGTTTTGTTATAAGCCGTGAGAAAAGAAAGAAAAGAAAAAAAAAGAAAAAATTTTTTTTTTTTGGGTCCCTGCCACTGTTCACGTATGAACAGTAATTATAAAAAAAAAAATTGTTTTTTTTCCTTATACCGGTTTTTGTTTTGTACATTATTAAGATAATGTATGATTGTTTTTGTGAAAAAGTTCACAAATTTTTGATACCATGTTATTTTAAAAAGGTTTAAAATAATGTTGTTGTTATTCATATTGATTATGGATTTCATTGGATTTTGATTGAAATCTAGTGATGGATTACGGAATCGTCACATGATTTAATGGTGGTTTGGATAATTAATCAACATAATTTATGCATTATGTTTTGTATGATTAATTTTAGTTGATGCTTTTATTATGTCGAATGTTGTTTGAATGGTTTAATTTTACGCATTTTTGTACAATCAGTTGTAATTTACTAGTGTGGCCTTAGTAGATTATGTTTTCGTAATGATGGAAACATAGTCTTGGTTGTAATTTGAGATCTCGTATCTCCCCTATGTAATTTTAAATTTTGGAATCATTTTGAATTAGAATGTAAATAGGTTTACATTTGTAATTTTTAAAATGTATCTTGAGAAGATTCAAGATGGAGATCGAATGGCTCACTCCCGCTATATGGACCAAGGTGGAACATCAAGTCAAGCTTCTCGGGTCCATAAGGATGGATTCCAAACTTGTATTTTGTTCATTTTGGTAGTTAGGCCACACTAGGTGTTTTATTTTACGTTTTATTTTTCCATTCTCGTTGCTTTATTCACATGATAGATAATTGCATCATATTCCGCCTAAACCAAACCACCTAAAATGCATGAAAAATGATTCATACAGTTTGAATATTTTAATCATGGACATACAGATGTCACTCGCTTTTAGGGCCATCACCTTAGTTTAAATCATTCTCGAGTTGCTAGACATTCGTTCACTTAAAATGAATTAAAGTTAAGATGATGGTACCTTCCCCTATAACTAAAATTGAGACTAGTCTTTATAGGGAAAACTACGATGAACCCCTTCTTCGTCGGAAGTCATAATATGACCCATTCTACGTTGGGTAAGTAGTGAGTGTTGACCTATTTTTATCTCAACATTATAGTACGAGTAATATCTCGTGATTATGATGGATTAAAGATAGAATTTACAGAATTTTATCGACCAGGAATTCTAAAGTAGAGATTAGCCACGAGGTTGTTGGCTTATCAATTTACAACAGAATTGAGTCTTTGGGATCATTTATATAATTCTTGAGGGAGGTCAATTGTATAAATGCACGAGTCATCGCATTAAACAGAGTTTTCGTTAGACTCAAAATTTAAAACGATGAAACTTATCATATTTATTTTCTTTTTCACAGTTTTTGAGTATATACGGATATAACTGCTAAATAACAAAATGGCTGGCCATACTGATGACCCAATGCCAAGTGCCACGCTCGGACGTGAGTCATGGCTTAAGATGTTCATGGACACTATGAATCAGTCAACACGACTGAAGAATAACGGGTCCAACTTTGCGGACTGGGAGGCGGCATTACGGAATGCTGCCATTGCTGACGGTAAGCTCAAGTACTTGACTGAGCCACTACCGCCCAACCCACGCCCCAATGCAGGAGCTAATGAATCACTTGCTTATAGTGATTTCATGATGGAGGCGGGTGCGATAAAGAACGTACTTATCTTTTCAATGGAATCAAATTTGCAAAGGCGATTCATTGCCCAGTGTATTTGACTAAAAGGTTAGTCAATGTGATGATGAGACGATTATTTAATAACGACTAAATAATATAAGCTGAGACGAATTAAAAGTGATAACAATCGAGATATGAAAGATATTGACAATTATATTATATTTCTTGTGTGGTTTACAATATATGGTACTAGCTATTTATACAGAGAAGATATTAGCGTATTTACGGAAGGGAATAATTACAACTGCTATATTATATAAATAATAGGAAAGGCAAGATTGTTGCCATGAATAAGGGAGGAAGATATTGTTGCCATGAATATTGGAAGCAGGGCAACGGCTATATTGAGGCGTGTAATACCCCCCCTCAAGTTGGAGCGTGGAGGTGCGAAACGCCCAACTTGGATAAGAGCTCATTAAAAGGTAGGCGACCGAGAGCCTTCGTAAATATATCCGCGAGTTGTAGCTTTGTATGGACGTATTTTGTACTAATAGTCCCCTTTTGAATCTCATCCCGTATAAAATGACAATCGACCTCTATATGTTTGGTGCGTTCGTGAAAGACCGGGTTGCGGGCAATGTAGAGAGCCGACTGGCTGTCACAATGAAGTTGTATGGGCTGGATGTGGGGTATGCCGAGAAAACAGAGCAATCCTTTAAGCCATTTAAGTTCACAGGTTGTATACGCCATTGCTCGGTATTCGGCCTCGGCGGAGGAGCGGGATACCGTTGTTTGTTTTTTAGTTTTCCATGAGATAGGGGAGGAGCCAAGAAAGACCATGTAGGCTGTAAGGGAGTGTCTCGTGTTTGGGCAGCTTGCATAATCTGCGTCACAGTAGGCGTGTAGACTAAGGGAGCTATCGGATCGAAGAAAAAGACCTTGGCCATGGGAGTTTTTGAGGTAACGAACTACTTGTAGAGCGGCGTTCCAGTGGTCCTTTGTTGGAGCGTGCATGAATTGAGCCAGTATATGGACGGAATAGGTTAGTTCGGGACGGGTAATGGTGAGGTAAACTAGACGACGCACAAGGCGACGATATGGTTGTGGGTCATTCAGGAGGGTAGTGGTGGACAGAGCGAGACGGTGGTTGGGCTCCATTGGAATAGATGCAGGTTTAGAGCCGAGAAGACCTGTTTCTTTAAGTATATCAAGGGCGTACTTGCGTTGGGAAACGAATAAACCGGTGGTGTTTCGGGCTATTTCGAGGCCGAGGAAGTATTTAAGGGAGCCGAGATCTTTCATATAGAAGCATTTACTTAGGTAGGCTTTGAACTTGGTGATCATGTTGGGATTGTTGCCGCAAATAACGAGGTCGTCAACGTAGATGAGGACATGGACTTCGTCGGAAGGGGTTGACATGGAGAATAGAGAGTGATCATATGGGCATTGGATGAAGCCATAGGTAAGTAAGGCGGCAGCGAGTTTGGCATACCAACAACGAGGGGCCTGGCGAAGACCGTAGAGAGACTTTCGGAGGCGGCAAACTTTCCCGTCGTTGGAGGAATGGAAGCCCGGAGGAGGTTTCATGTAGACCTCCTCATTAAGGTCACCATGAAGAAAGGCGTTGTGTACGTCCATTTGATGGAGGGCCCAATTTTTAGAGGCTGCAATAGCAAGAAGGGTACGAACAGTTACGAGCTTAACTGTTGGAGCGAAAGTTTCGTTATAATCAACTCCTTCAATTTGTCGATTGCCCATTACGACTAAACGGGCTTTGTAGCGTTCTATTGTACCGTCGGCGTTGTATTTAATTTTGTAAACCCATTTCGAACCAATGGCCTTTTTGGTAGGAGGAAGATATTAGAGTGTCCATGTATTATTTTTTTCAAGAGCGTCGATTTCGAGTTTCATAGCATCCTTCCAAGCGGGCACCTGGACTGCATCTTTGAAACAACTAGGCTCGTGATGGTTAGTCACGGCCGATAAAAATATTCGATGATTAGGAGAAAACTTGGAGTAATTAACATAATGAGAAATTGGAAACTTTGTACCTGAAGACGGTGATGATATAGTGAGGTTGTGAGATGAGGGGCGAGGCTGAGCTTGAACGAAGTCTTTGAGGTTCGAGTTGGGGATTTTTAAACGATGGCCACGACCCATCATAGGTGGGTCTGTGGGTGTTTCGATCAGAGCAGCAGTGGGAGTGGGGTCAGGAGTGTCCGAGGGTGGGTCGAGGAGGATGAGCTGGGTTGATGTCGAGGGGTTTTGGTTGGGGGATGAGTTCTGGGCAGAGGCAGGAGTATGATCAATGGTTACGTGAATAGGAGATGGCATGTCAGTATGCATGGGTGTAGGTGTAGGAGTGCTAGGAAGGATAATATTTTCTATTGGCGTAGTTGTAGGAGTGCTAGGAAGGATAATATTTTCTATTGGCGTAAGAGTATTATTAAAGAAAGAAGTGGGAGTAGAATTATCATCGTGAAGATTTAGTGTTTGGTACGGAAATTCGTTTTCAAGAAAAATAACATCACGAGAGTCAAAGTAAGATCCGGTGTCTAATTCATAAAGACGCCATCCTTTCTTACCAAAAGGGTACCCGATAAAAATACATTTTCGGCTTCGAGACGCAAATTTATCATGATTACGATTTATATTTTTTGCATAACAAAGACAACCTAAAATTCGAAGATTTTCAAAAGGCGGAGGTTTATTAAATAACATTTCGTAAGGAGTTTTCCCATTAAGAAGAGGTGTGGGTGTCCGATTAATTAAATGTACAGCACTTAAAACACATTCGCCCCAAAAAAATAACGGTAAACTAGCTTGAAATAATAGAGCACGAGCGACGTTTAAAATATGTCGATGTTTGCGTTCAACCCGGGCATTTTGTTGAGGTGTGTCAATATTAGAATTTTGAAAGAAAATACCATTAGTGTTAAAAAAATGTATTAGACATTTAAACTCGGTCCCATTATCGCTTCGCAAAGTTTTGATTTTCTTATGGAATTGTCTTTCCACCATGGCGAAAAAATTTAATAAAGTTTGTTGCATGTCACTTTTACGACGTAACAAGTAGACCCAAGTAGAACGAGAAAAATCGTCAACAATAGTTAAAAAATAACGAGATCCACATGACCCATTTTCGGAGTAGGGACCCCATAAATCGCAGTGGATTAACTCAAAAATAGAATCAGCCTTATTCGAACTTAAAGAAAAAGGTGCACGAGTTTGCTTGGCACGGAAACAAATATCACAAGGTTTATCATGAAAATGAGTACGAGAGTTTTTGCTAAGAAACGGAAGAAAACGAAAAATGTGTGAAGAGGGGTGCCCCAACCTTCGGTGCCACAGCTCAGCCGAGTCAGTCGAACCCACCATACAAGCTTTGGCCTTTTCATCTCGAACACCCGTCAAGTAGTACAACCCCTCACGTTGCTCACCCGCACCAATCACCGTCTTCAGGGAACGGTCCTGAATCAAACAAAGGGTGTGAGAAAATTGAATAGTGAGGGTATTATCTAGTAGTAAGCTAGAAACGGATATGAGATGACAATTCAAATTAGCAACATATAATACTTTCTTTAGAATCAAACGATTAGATAAAATAATGTCACCGCATTGAGTCGCAAGAGTGAGGTCTCCATTCGGTAAACCAACAGAAAGCGGGGTAATAGAGTGAATATTTGAAAAATGCGTTAGACAACCTGACATATGGTGTGACGCCCCTGTATCAATAATCCAAGATAATAAAGGAGGGGTAGAGATGTTACCGTGAAGGCGCTCCGACGGAGCAGTTTTGTGAGACTGCCAAAGTCGAGTCAGTTCCGCAAGTTCGTTGGGATTGAGAGAATTAAGATCCACATTATCCATTGTAGGCAGAGCAGCGGACGTGGAAGCAGAAGGAGCAGTAGCGAGAGTATGACCAGCAGCCATATTAACACGCGGAGTAGCAGTACCATTGTTCTGTTTCTTACGAGCAGCATAAAGAGCGCGTCCACGTACATCAGGGACGAAAGTGGCATTACTAAGATCCGTATCATTGGGATTTATATAGATACGATCACGAGGACGATCACCCCACCATTCGGGAAATTTTCCCGTGACACGATAACAGAATTTAAAGGTATGACCCATCCTTTCACAAGCAATACAGTATGGTCGTTTCATGTCAGGGGAAGGGGCAGAGACAGAGCTATGGTCAGGGCGATATTCACGCCCTCCTCCTGACTATCGAGGGCCATGGTGAGCACGGGTTGCAAATGCCATGACGTCGGCGGTATGGTCAGATTTATTCTGAGAGAAGTTACGGACGCCTTCGTCTTGCAAAAGACGATTATAAATAAGATTTAAATTAGGGAAAGAAGGAGTACCGAGGAGTTGAGAACGGGTATTAGCAAAGCCGTCATCGAGTCCCATAAGAAAATCGCGAACCCGCTTCTTTTCCTGGCGAGCATCCATTAAGGGTACCCAATCACACCGGCAGGGATTACACGAGCATTGAGGTAGAGGATCGTATTCCAGGATGTCGTCCCATAGCTTCGTGATTCGGCCATAGTACATCATGAGGGATTCATTGGGACCCTGACTGCAGGCGATAAGATCCGCTTGCAACTGGTAAATCCGAGGATCGTTTCCTTGACAGAATCGGTTCTTAATGTCGAGCCAGACCTGTTTTGCTTCAGGACGGTAGGATATCGTTTTTCGGAGACTCTGTTCGATGGAATTAAAAATCCATGACGTGACCAACGCATTGGTAGAGCGCCATGGTTCGAAAGTAATTGCCGAATCAGCCGGCTTTGGAATGGTACCGTCTATGTAGCCTATCTTGCCTTTAGCGAGAAGAGCCAGAGTAAATGAGCGGGACCATTCGTCATAGTTGTTTCCATTGAAAGGTATTTGAGTGATGTTGGTACCCGGATTTTCGACGTGAACAAAAGAGTATGATTGAGATGGTGGTTTCGAAGATTCGATGGTCTGTTCGGAAGTCGAATTTGTCATTGTTCTGTGTGGTTTTTTTTTTTTCGTGAGGAAGAACTGCTGATTGAAAAAACGTTAGACCTAGTCTGATACCATGATAACAATCGAGATATGAAAGATATTGACAATTATATTATATTTCTTGTGTGGTTTACAATATATGGTACTAGCTATTTATACAGAGAAGATATTAGCGTATTTACGGAAGGGAATAATTACAACTGCTATATTATATAAATAATAGGAAAGGCAAGATTGTTGCCATGAATAAGGGAGGAAGATATTGTTGCCATGAATATTGGAAGCAGGGCAACGGCTATTGAGGCGTGTAATAAAAAGTAATTTGTAATTAAATATAAACTGTTGTATTTAATCAGCATATATATAATGTAAGCTTATGCGAATTAAAATGTTAATTCGTAAATTGAATATAAAATGTTATATTGAATTAGCAAATTATAATTATACGGATAATTATAATTAACGTATATATTATACGATTGTCATATTAGATGTTGTCAGACCGGTATTAATGTATCCACTATAAAATGTTGTATGGACATATTAATACATGACAACACAAATGACATTTATAATAATAATACACATTTTATATTAAAGCGAATTTAACCGAAATAAAGTCCAGATTCACTCTGGAATTTTCGGTTAATGGGTAGTTATTTTTAGAAGAAAAATCTCCTCATAAAAACCCTATTGGAGCCGTGAGACAAGAAAAAAGTGAAGGAAAAATTCTAACCCTAATTCATCTTCTCACTTGTGCCTCCATCTCTTCACATCACAAGATCAAAAGTTAACAGTAACTTTTGACAAAAATATTATAGCAAATTCAAGGGCATTTCTCATTCTATCTTGGGTGCTACGATTAGGAGATATCATCATTTTGATATTGTTCTTAGGCCTTTAAAGCTAGGACTAAAGGTTATTTCTAATCTCTCGCTTATTATGCATTTTCGTTTATGACTATTAATCATATAATCTTTATTTCATTATAATCCTGTTTGATTTAAAGGGAAGTATACGGATATTTTCCCACATATATATATATAGAGAGAAGAGATCAAATGAGTCCACCTTATTTCCTTGAGTCCATGAGTCCTCTTAGAGGCCATTGGATCTTGGAGATGGATGGTTGAGATCAAAACACAAAAATGGTCATTAATAATGTGTTTAACCCACTTTCTCTCACATCCACACTAACTAAACCACTAATAACTCCCTTCCTCTAATTCATTTCTTACACAATTCATTCATTATATTCACTCTCACTTTTCTCTAAAATTCACTCTCACTTCTCTCTAAAACACACTCCCTCACTTTTTCTCATCTTCTTCACGGCCGCCACCTTCGGCCACCGCCAACCACCGCCGGAGTCCACCATTCCCGGCCGGCCAAATCGCAAAAAAAAAAAAAAAAAAAAAAATTGCCGCCGCCCTTTTGTACTCGCCACAACGTCCTCCTTCCCACTAACCCACAAACCTCCTTCACACTCCTACCATCACCAAATCCCACCACCACCAACTACTTTACTAGATCTACAAAACAAAGACCTCTCTCTACAAAAAAACAAAGCTAGATCTACAAAAAAAACCAAAATAATTGTAAAAAAATAAATCTCGTATTGTTTTCTTCTTTTTATTTTCTTTTTTCAAATCTGAAAAATATGAGGTTTTGGTGGTGTTATAGGCGGCAGCGGGTGGAGGACCGGTCCGGTGGTGGCGAGCGTTGAGGACAGCAGTGGTGACCGTGGTTTCTTTTTTTTCTTTTCTTTTTTCAAATCTGAAAAATATGAGGTTTTGGTGGTGGTATAGGCGGCAGAGGGTGGAGGACCGGTCCGGTGGTGGTGGCGGCGAGCGTGGAGGACGGCATTGGTGAAGGTCGAATGGTAGTGGAGGACGACAATGGTGGTCAAATAGTGGAGATCTACATTTTTTTCTTTCTTTTTTCTCATCTTTTTTTTCAGATCTAAATTTCAAAAAATCAATCAACAAATTCTTTCAGTCTACCTTTTTTTTCTTATTAAGTTAATTTTAATTTTGAATCTTTTAAATAAGAATAGATTTTTGAAAAAATAATTGTATTATCTCGTGTTTTGATGTCAAAAATTGTTGTGGTTGTTATTATTGTTGTTTACTTGGTGTCATTGTTGACGGTCACTAAAGTTACACTCTTAAAGGACTTAGGTTACACTCTTAAAGAACTAAAATTACACTTTCAAGGGACTAAAGTTACACTTTCAAGGACCAAAGTTACACTTTCAAGGACTAAAGTTACAATCGTAAAAAGTTCCACTATAATTGACTAAAGTTACATTCAGAAAAGGTTAGAGTTACACTTTAAACTAGTTAAAAATTCAAATTGTCAAAGTAAGATGCCATAAAATCACTTGTTATAAAAAAAAGTACATTATTAAGGATTAAAGTTACATACTAAAGTTACGTAAAATGTTAAAAACTTGTCAAAATCAATTTTCAATTTTTAGTATAAAGTTACGGTATTTTGACTTAAAGTTACACTTATAAAAGGCTAAAGTTACACTCAGAAAATACGTAAAATGTCAAAAACTTATCATAAAATCAATTTTTAGTATAAAATTACATTATTTTAGATTAAAGTTACACTCGTAAAAGGTTAAAGTTACACTCTAAAAATACGTAAAATGTCAAAAACTTGTCTTAAAATTATTTTTTAGTATCAAGTTATACTATTTTGGATTAAAGTTACACTTGTAAAAGGTTAAAGTTACACTCTAAAAATACGTAAAGTTTCAAAAAATACGTAAAGTTTCAAAAAATTGTCTTAAAATTATTTTTTAGTATCAAGTTATACTATTTTGGATTAAAGTTACACTTGTAAAAGGTTAAAGTTACACTCTAAAAATACGTAAAATGTCAAAAACGTGTCTTCAAATTATTTTTTAGTATCATATTATACTATTTTGGATTAAAGTTACACTTGTAAAAGGTTAAAGTTACACTCTAAAAATACGTAAAATTTCAAAAAATTGTCTTAAAATTATTTTTTAGTATCAAGTTATACTATTTTGAATTAAAGTTACACTTGTAAGAGGTTAAAGTTACACTCTAAAAATACGTAAAATGTCAAAAACGTGTCTTCAAATTATTTTTTAGTATCAAATTATACTATTTTGGATTAAAGTTACACTTGTAAAAGGTTAAAGTTACACTCTAAAAATACGTAAAATGTCAAAAACTTGGCGTAAAAAAACTTTTTAGTATAAAGTTACACTTTTTTTTAATTAAAGTTACACTCGTAAAAGATAAAAGTTACACTTGTAAAACTGTACACTCGTAAAATAACAAAATTTATACTTGAAAACAAAAGTCTCAACCTAAAATGCTAAAATGTCATCAACTTTAAGCTAGAGAGAGAAAGACAATTAATTAGTGGTTAAAGAATAGATTAGTGTATTGGTTACTTTTCGCTTCTAATCTCAACCATCCATATTGAAGGATCTAAAGGCTCATAGAAGGACTTATGGACTCAAAAGATATAAGGAACTCATTTGAACCTTTCTCTCTCTCTATATATATATATATATATATATATATAGAGTCAAGATCCGGTGGAAACGACCACTCGGTGCAAAAAGTGGAAACGAACTATAAAAGGCTCAAATCACATAGCAACTCACCCACTCTTTTCATTTTCACTCACTGAACCCTTTCGTATATCACCACCCAACACCCATAAGCACTACTACCTGTCGCCGGCAGCCGCCACGACCTAGGTTGGCGACGTCACCAACCATTCCACCAGTCACCTTGTACAACGCCGGCGACCACGAACCACCCTAAACAACCCAAATACGCATCCAAATAAACTTCTTTCCCCAACCACCATCACAACCACCTTCCCGTCGCCATTAGTCGTACATAAATAATACATCCATCTTCCCGTCGCCATTAATCGTACATCAGGTTCTCAATTGCAACGACATTAATCCAATTTAATTAATCAGACGGCGACGGCGAGGGACGGTGAAAACTAGACGACGACAAGAAGTTGAGCTGTGGTGGTCGTTGCTAGCACTTGGGGACGACGGTAGAAGAAGTAGAAACCAGGGCGAGGCGGCTGGTGTGGGTAAGCAAAATGAGTGAATATTTGTGTATCTCAAACGAATTTTAATGTACCTATCAACTAATTTTGTGTATATATGTGAAGGTACATTAAAATAGTGGCTAGATACATGGAAAAGTAGAGTAGGTACATTGAAGTGGTGGTTCTTTTTTCTACTCGTTTTTCCGCCATTGTTAGTGACCTCCAAGCTTCCCCTAGATACTCAAAATAGCAAATGAGTAAGTTGATGACGAATTTACTAGTAGATCTGAGTCGATAGGTAGCACCAAAAATTCGCCGGTTGTAATCGTCCGTGTGGTTATGTGTGTGGTGTTGGTAGCCGTGGAAGTGGTTTTATGTGGTGGTTGTGTGTCCGAAGTTGTTGATGGCGGTGGTGGCTGGTGTATAAGAAATGATGATGTAAGAGGGGAGTTGAGAGGAATGACAGGAAGTTTTGGTTTGGTTTGTGTGAGCCGTGGATTTTTATTAGCATGTTTCCACTTTTTGCACCGAGTGACCGTTTCCACCGGATCCTAAATCTATATATATATATATATATATATATATATATATATAGAGAGAGAGAGAGAGAGAGAGAGAGAGAGAGAGAGAGAGAGAGAGAGAAAGAATCAAGAGAGTACACCCCAAAACTTTGAGTCCATGAGTCCTCTTAGTGGCCTTTGGATCTTGGTGATGAATGGTTGAGATTAAAACACAAAAAATGTCATTAGCAAGGTGTTTAATCCACTCTCTCACTACAACACTAATTAAACCACTAATAACTCACCTTCTCCCACACAATTCTCACACAATTCTCACACAATTCATTCAAAACTCCCTCCTCCTTCTCTCTAAAACTCCCTCCTCCTTCTCTCTAAAACTCCCTCTTTCACTTTATCTCTTTCTCTTCTCCGCCGGCAACCCCACTGCCGGCCACGCCCACCGCCGGCCACCCGAAAAACAACCAATTTTTTTTGAAAAAGAAAAAAAAACTAGATCTATCACTAAAAATACTAGATCTACAAATAAAACCCCTCTCCTACCACCACCCACTACCCCCTACCACCACGACCCACTATCCCCACCACCTCCGGTGACCACCCAAATAACCTCTCTCCTCCACAACCTTCTTCTCCTCCGGTGCCCACCACCACAGCCACCACGACCTTCTTCTCCTCTTGCCGCCTCATATTCCTCGCACCACCGCCTCCTCACCGCCTCCTCACCTCCTCCTATCCACTAAGCTCCTCACCGCCTTCTTCCTCTTCATTTTGTTTAGATCTGAAAAACACGGTGTCGGTGGTGGTGGAGGGAGTTTTATGTTTTTCAGATCTACCACCACCCACTACCGCCTCACCAAACATATACTTTTTTATTTCAGATCTGAAATTTTATGTTTTTTTCCTTTTTTTTATATATATATATATATCTGTAACTTCAAAGGAAATCGCCTTTTTTTATGTTTTTTTCCTCTTTTTTTTTCCAGATATTGTTATTGTTATTTTATTTTTAAAAATATATGTCTTGTTTAATTTTTTGTTTTTCTTTTTTGTTTTCAGATCTGAAAAAATGTGTCAAAGTTCATCTAATAAAGTATCACATATTGTGTATTAAAGTCACACATATTGTATATTAAAGTAACACAAATCTCTATTAAAGTTACACGCTTTATTTATTAAAGTTACCTGCTATATCATTTATTAAAGTAACACATATTATATATTAAAGTAACACAAAATAACCTTAAAGGTTACACTTGTTGATATTATTAAAGTAACACACATTATTTATATAGTCTTTTTTTTTCAGATCTGATTAAAGTAACACACTTTTTTAAAATTTAGATCTTGTTTTTTTGTGTGTTGATGTTAATTTTTCTTTTTTCTTTTGAATCTATGTTTTGTTTTTTAGATCTCGTTTTTATATAATGACTGAAGTTACATATTTAATAACTGAAGTTACACATTTTTGTACTGAAGTTATACATATTTTTTTTTGTGGTAAGTGGTGTTGTTTTTCTGAAGTTTCACATATAATGACTGAAGTTACACTTTTATTAACTGAAGTTACATATTTTTTTTATTAGAGTTACTCTTTCTAGGCTTGAAATGACATTTTTAAGGACTAAAGTTACACTTTTAAGGGACGAAAGTTATTCTTAAAGTTACATGAATTCAAATTAAAATATTCAATCACATATTCACATGTAGTATACATCACTGAAGTTACCTAAAAAATGACTAAAGTTACC
>JAIUZE010028662.1:0-18601 GCA_022085475.1 Heliosperma pusillum
GCATACGACGCCGTTGTTGGGAGTTGAACGCTATGCGGTGTTCGACCCGGCCGTCAAATGTTGTGTACTTGCGAGGTGGTGTTATTTGCATGTAGCGTACCGCTTGTCATGAGGCCTGAGCTCTTTTCCGCCTCTTTCGTGAATTGATCTACCGAAGTTGGGGTACTCGGCGTTTTCTTTGTAAGACCGAGTCTTGGATGCGAAACGTGATCGCATGTCGAATCGGAAAATGTGATTCCGAGAATTTGGCCAGGTTTAGATTAGGAGCCTTATCGTTCCTACCAGGAGGAAATTAGTCTACATATACGAAATGGATTGAATCGTGTATGCGTTCAGGGAAATGTGATCTCGTGGATGCCTGTTAATCATACTTGCCATGTACACGGTGCTAGTGCGTTTCATTTACCGTGAGAGATGTCGTCCTTGTGTCGTTGTGTTTAGATGCGTGATTACATGATTTTATTCATGATCATTGCATGACTAGGCATGGTTCGTTTGTCGAGTTCATGATTGTTTATTCATGGTCATTGCATGACTTGGCATGGTTTGTTTGTCGAGTCTCAATCTTATCAAACTTATAAAGCTAACGGTGAGATGCAAGCCCTAGTGAGCGTATTCGGTTGCTTAAGAGTGTCTTCCCCGAGTCTTTGTATAACATGATGGATTCGGATTTGTATTCCATATGCTCTTATCATTATATATTGAATTGCCTATCTATCCTTATCGTATTCACATGTATATCTATATATGCATGCTTCTACTTTTGTATTTCCTTTTATGTACGTTTAATGTGATATGGCTGGGAGAACCCGGAGTTACTCCCCACTGACTGTGGCGTTCATGTTTTTCATGGATGAACAGGTTGCTTGATTGGATGGCTTTTTGCTTGTGGTATTTTGGGTTAGGGTGTGAGCTAGCGGGCGTTGTCCCTGGATGAAACACCTCTAGACGTTGTTTAGCTAGTTGCTAATTACTTTGTCTTTTGTTAACACTTTGAGAGACTACGTCTCTTGTGGTATTTTTATTTAGTTTGTAATATTTTGACACTCCTCGTATTTTTCTATCTTACATGTATAAAGGTTTTTAAAATACCGTATTTTCCGCTATATAATTCACATGCTTGTATGTTTTATATTTCCGCATTCGAGAGGGTTGTCACACATTGCATATAAGCATATCCTCGTTCTATCCCCACTAAAACATGCATATAAGCATTAAGGATACATCTCCTCGTTCTGACATTCCAGTCTAACGAGCGAGGAGGTAGCCGGGGAACGAGAGTTCATAGCACATAACAATTTGTGCTCAAATCATAGCATATGTAAAACCGACTCAAAGCGGGATATATGAGAAACCGTCACAAAACATGTGATACAAGCGAATGGGATATCATATATTCTAAACATGAATATTTAAAGCTATTACGTAAATTTATACGATAAACGAACCATGCAAACTATTATAAATGAAGGTATAAGAAAGAATAGAAAGGAGAAAGGCAGCGTGTGCCAGCCGATCAGGTGGACCGGCTGCCGGCTACCCGGCTGAGACCTCAGTAACATTTGAAAATCATCAAAAATACAGCATGATCCAGCCGGTCAAGTAGACCGGCTACCGGCTACCCGACTGGACCATATGTCACCTAAGAAAACGAAGAAGGAAAATGGGTGTGTCTCAACCGGTCGGCTGCCCGGCTGCCGGTCGGCCGACTGAGACTAACAGGCCGACTGAGACTAACATATTACCAACACACTTCGAAATTTCAAGTCAGGCAACTCCCAGCCGGTCAGCTGACCGGCTGGGACAACATATACACGAAAATCATCTTTACTTCACTAACAAACATCAACTATAATCATCAATCATTAACCAATATAAATTTTATAGTCACACATCCAATTCTAACACATTTACTAACATCAAACTATATTACGTATCTAATAAATGTCACTAGACATGTAGTAAATATCAACTAAAGCATATAAAACACGTATTGATATCTAGTAACCCTTCACCGTTACCTTTTCGCGTCTTCATTCCTCGTCTAGGTCCTCCTCTACTAGGTAGTAGTCTTTGTCGAGGTCTTGAAGGTCTCCACCTACAATTATACAACAAAAGATGAATATAATTCACCTTTGAGAAAGACGGATAAATTGAAAGATGAGAAAGACGGTAATTTTATTACCAATTAAGATAGAGGACAATGAGAGGGGAAGATTATGACGAAAATTAGCGGATTTGAGCAAGTAATGAAGGAGTAGCGATGATCTTTAGCTTGATCAAAAATGGGGTTTAGGTTTTTGGTTACTTGTTGAGGAAGAAGGAGTAAGTGGAAAATGAGTGAATTAGGGTTTAAGGGGATATAAGGTGAGTGAGTGGAAAATATGGGAAAAAGCCCAAAAGCGCCTTAAGGCGTAACTCACACGGAATTTCGAGTAAACTCCGAATACGAACTCGGATTTGCTAAATTAGACACGAGAAATTAAATTCTAGACTAAAACTAAAACTTCGGTGAAAAGTATCCGTATAATATTTTTAAAATACAAATAGGGTACATTTGCGGGTGTTACACAACCGTAGTGTGGTTGTAGGAGTGATGACTCGAAGAGGAAAATGACTCGACTTGTGAAGTGGGTGTGTGCCACTATGCTAAGTGAGTTTTGAAGATGACAAGATTAAAATGTTTGTCCTAAGCAACCTTAGTGTGGTTGTAGGAGTTATGACTCGAAGACGATTTTGATTGGACATTTGGACAGAGTTTCGACTCATTTTGCGCTACTTTAGGCCACCTTTCAAAATACTTTACGGTTTTGAAAAGGAATTTATTTTGAAAAATTTCGTCATTGTTTTATTTGTAAAATGGTGATCTCGTATAGGTTATACACATTTATACAGGCATTATAACGGTATGCTGAGTGCATTTAAAATGGCTTTTTGCTTAACAGGTGGGTTGCCATAGCAAGCAATCAAACCTAGGGTCTGTGGAGAGGTCCGCGCCAAACATGAGTAAGGCCGGTTCCTAGTCCATTTCCTCGAGTAGTGAAAGTTCTTGATACTAACATGAGTATGTACCGTGGTATGGTTAACGTCAATCGCTATCCATCCTTGGGCCTAGATAAGAATCTGAATCGTCCAGACAGGACGATTGATCGAAAAGGGTTGGGTTGGGGCTAGGAAGGGCGAATAAAATGACCTAAGAAGGTCGAGTAATGAAAACCGATAACTGTCTCGTACAAACTATTGCCTAACCTTGTTCAAGTTTCACCCTGGGTAACACGTAAGTGTATAATCCCCAGCAGCGTCGCCAAAATGCGATACACTGCGGGACCACGGATCGGAACAAGCATAGTGATACGCATTTTTGTGGAGTCGCCACCAATTTTTATGGGAAAATAGAATCGTTCGAATAGTATATGCCATGTCAAGACATAAAGTAATTACATGAACACAAAGAACTTGTTACCCTTAGCATTCTATGTCTAGAATGACTCTCATGAAAGCCAATCAACACGGATGTTCACAGAGATCTGGAGTACGGGGTGAGGGTACGAATTAGGAAGATCTTTAATCGAACACCTAATCCCGCCCGCCTCGATAGCGCCCTCTACTAATTATTAGGGAAATCGTTCGTATTTAATATGTCATAGATTATATGCATGCAATGCAACATCCAACGTTTTAATCCTAGCATGTGAATTAGACTATGACGGTGAACATGTAATTAGCACTTGATTATGTCGAAATTGGGGATTAAAATGAATTACACACGAAAAAAAGGTAAAATCATACAATACAACGATTAAATGAGATTACAATGGATTACATGATCTATGTCAGAAATACGTTCAAAACGGAGATTTTAAGAAAAGAAAAAGGAAATAGATTAATAAAGAACAGATTAGGAGCAATAATACGACTAATAGTCAATTAAATGCGTAATTAAAACAACGTCAAGGCAAAAACAGAAGTTCAGGGACAGAATTCAACCCCGAACATGCGCAGCACAGATGCGTCCTCTGGAAGAGGCAGAACACTTGGAGCGTCTGTTCTTGAGCTGAGTTCTGACTGTGAAGTCAAAATCGCAAGCAGTTAATGTTGTTTGGTATATTAATGATTAATTATCGATCTATGACTCAAGTGAAAGTTATTTAACATGTTTATATTACTACAATTTGTATCAATAATGAATCCAGATATTTGATATGCACGAATCAAACCTCTAAAACCCAAATTTGATTTGAAGAGACAAAAACCAGCTAATATAAACTATTAGGGATCTAAGTCAAGAATAAAACGATGTATGAAAGATAAATATGATTTATTTACATAAACAAATAAAATAAGAAAAACGAAAACAAAGACATAGAAACCAGAGGAAGAAGAAGAGCTGGAGCAGGCAGCCTCTGGAAGAGGCGCAGCAGATGCTGCGAATCTTCGAAGAGGCGCAGGTGCTTCTGCGTTTCTTCTCAACGTGTGATGACTACTAAAAAGGTTTTATTAAAAGGTTTTGACTTTGAAATCGATTTTGAATCTATTTCAGATATATATCTTACATTAATAATATGAAAATGAATACAAAATAACAAAAGACGGGATTTAACACCCTCAAACTTACATGTTGACAAAATGAGATTAACTAAGTTACATTTTAGCGACTGATCGACTCGAATGTATACTGAAAGTTCCCTTGTTAAAGGACTAAAAATTGATTGAATTGAATTAATTGTGTAGTGGACAAATTGGTCGGACAAATGCAAACGTGACGGGTACCCAAAAGGATCTGAGCTTACGAGTTCGATTGATCAAGCCCGTAGATGTCGATAGCTTAGAGCAAAGGTTTAGAATACAAAGAGAGAAGAGAAGGGGCGGAACACTCGCGTACCTTATAAGTGAGAACGGAGCTCTCCTTTTATAGTAGAAAATGTGAAAGAGTCGTAGAACAACTCAAACTTTGGAAAGGAACAGGCTGGGGAAGTGGCGCAGCAGGACTGCGATTCTTCGAAGAGGCGCAGCACCTGCTGCGTCATTTCCCTAGTGGTTTCCTATCACGAGGGAAATATTTCCACGCTTCTATTACGGAATTGTGGTTGATCTATAATTCCCTTTTAAAAGATAACACGAGATAATTTTATTGAAAAGATAGAATTTGAAATATATAATAAAATAATAAGAATATTCTAGAGTGTTCCGACTCGGAGTTTTAAAACGGTTTCTAGAAAATGAAGCGGTTTTCGACCCGGACTCCAAATGAACTCTAATGACTGTCAAAACAACTGTACGGGCGCGTAGATGACGACCAAGGGGTAGACACAAGTATTTGAGCTATCACTTGACGATAAACTTACGGACTGTCATAAATCGTTTCGCGTACCAAACATGCGGCCCAATCATCGCTGGGTGGTTGGCGGAAGGTGTAGAACTGAGGTATGTACGGGGTTTTTAATTAAAACGTAGTTTGTCTCTTCTATAAATACCCGTGTATCTCTATGGTACACGACGGGACCACAATTCGGGACATGGCGTAGCGATACTCATTTTTTAGGGGTCGCCACCAATTTTATGGGAAATTGGAACCGTTCGAATACCTTATGCCATGTCAAGACATAAAGTAATGACATGAACACTAGGAACTAGTTACCCTTAGCATTTTTATGTCTTGAATTACTCTTGTGGATGCCAATAAACACGAATGTTCATCGAACACCTAATTTCGCCCGCCTCGATAGCGGCCGCTACTAATGATTAGGGAAGTTGTTCATATTTGATAAGCGATCGGTTATATGCATGCAATGCAATATCCACAGTTTAATCCTAGCATGTGAATTAAACTATGTCGGTGAACACGTAATTATAGCACTCAATTATGTCAAAATTGGAGATTAGGTCTGAATTACACATGAGGTAAAGAAATCATATAATTACAATAATATTACAATGATTTACATTATCTAGGTCGGAAATATATCCAAAATAAAGGTTTAAAGACAAGAAAGAATTTGAAAACTAAACGAACAGATTAGCAGCGATATTAGGGTTAATAGTTGATTAAATACATAATTAAGGCTAAGTTGAAACGATGAAGAAAGTTCTGAGATAGAAACCATCCCAGAACAGGCCCATCAGCAGGTGCGTCCTCTGGAAGAGGCGCAGCACCTGTTGCGTCTGTTCTTGAGTCGGGTTCTGGCTGTGAAGCAAGAATCGCAATCAGTTAATGTTCGTTGGCATTTGCGATTCATTATGAATCTAAGACTCGAGTGAAAGTAATTTAATTAATTAAATTACATGACAAAAACCCACTAATATAGGCTATTAGGGATCTAAGTCAAGGATTAACATCTAAATAAAATATTATGACAAAAGACGACTTATTATACAAAGGAAAGACTAATTAAAAGAAGTTTTGAAAATGTTTTGACATACTTCCGACATGAACTAACATTAATGATAAATAAAAGACAATACAAAATAATAAAAGGAGGGATTTAACACCCTCAGACTTACATGTTGACGAAACGAGATAGACTAAAGTTAACTTTTTAGCGACAGCTCGACTCGAATGTATGCAGAAAGTGCCCTTGTTAAAGGACTAAAGATTGATTTAAATTGATTAAGGTGTAGTTGGTCAAATTGGTAGACATCGATAGCTTAGAGCAAGGTCTAGAATGCAAAGAGAGAAGAGAAGGCGCAGAACACTCGCGTGCCTTAAAAGTGAGAACTGAGCTCTCCTTTTATAGTAGAAAAATGCGGTAAGTTCAAGAACAACTCAAACTTCGGAAAGATATCTCGACAGTTGTCTGAAAACAGAGAAAACGGATAGGGAAGAGGCGCAACAGATGCCGCTCCTTTTCCCCATAGGTTTCCTTCCGCGGAAGAATAATTGTGGTAGATCTAGACTCCCCATTTAAAAGATACGAGTTATATTTTATCAAAAAGATAGAATTTGAATATTTAATAAAATATCCATAATATCTAGAGCGTTCCGACTCGGCATTTTAAAACGGTTTCTAAAAAATGAAGCGGTTTTCGACCCGGACTCCAAAATGAACTCTAATGAATGTCAAAACGACCGTATCGGCGCGTAGTTGACGACCAAGGAGTAGACACAAGTGTTTGAACTATCACTTGACGATAAACTTACGAATTGTCATAAATCGTTTCGCGTACCAAACATGCTGCCCAATCATCACTGGTGGTTGGCGGAAGGTGTAGAACCGTGGTATCTACATTTAAAACTAAGCTTTTCATACTATAATTCTCTTTTGCAAACGTGCTTAATATTTTAAAGTAAATCTTTGTTTTGCAAAAATCTTATTTTTGAAAAGCCGCAGTTCTACTCGTGAATTATTATTGAGAAAATCGTTAGTGGATAATAATGCTACAATTAAATCTTATACGTTCAATTGTGTGAACACCAAGAACAATAAAAAACACTTTCTTATTAACGTAAGATAGAATCGAGTATTTAACGATACTCAACTTTAATCAAGTATTTAACAATACTCAACTTTGAGTTGCAACTAGATTTAGTTGTACGAGTGGGTTGAAAAATTTGTAATCCGTGGGAAGGTACTAAAATTATTAATCGAGTAATAATGGACGTAGGTTTTGAGTTGTGAAACTAAACCACTTCAAAATCCCTTGTGTCATCGAGTAATAATGGACGTAGGTACTAAAATTTGTTTCACACGTTACAAATAATAAGTTAAGTTGAATTAAGTAATAAATTCAAACCACGTATCACTACAACACGCTTATACGGACAATCGAAAAAGTAGGCATACTTTATTTAAACTCAATTCCCCCCCCCCCCCTTCCTCTTGAATATTTGGGATCAATAGCCTCTTCAGTTCGCGTTAGAACAAGTTAAGGGTTTTCTATTCGATTTAAACATCTTGTCGTAAGATTACTTGCACTCCACTAATATGTCGTCAATCACTGTTGATGTGACATGAAATTCTAATTCCCCAAGGTATGAGCACATATTAAGGAAGAATGGTTAGAATTACGATAAGTTATGACAAAATATGTGATATTATTTTCTATGATCTTAAGATGTGAGCTGCTTCCACCAATTAATCGACTGGACTCACGTAAATACAGTTGCACATCCCTTCTTATTCTGTCGTTTGAATGATTTTCGGTCGCCTTTACTCAATTGCGCTAAGTGGTGCATGGTAGATGGTTTTAAAACTAGGGTCTCTGACAGTTAGTGTGATAACGTGTATAAATCTCTTACAGGTTCACAGGGTATACTTAGTATTCTTATCAGTTGATTAACGTTTATCGATAATGGTTGGCTTGCTAGAAGTTTGACGTTATTGTCATTTTAATGGCGGTGATCAACTGGTCCCTAAAAGTCACACCTAAAGGATGTATTTGAGAGATATGATTATATGAATAATATAATCATATTGATGCCTTATATGACTAAAAGGTTAGTCGATGAATATGACTAAAAGGTTAGTCAATGTAATGATGATACGATTATTTAATACGATTAAATAATACTAGCTGAGATGAATTAAATGTTAATTCGTAATTGAATATAAACTGTTATATCTAATTGATGTATATAATGTAATTATTTAATACGATTAAATAATGTAAGCTTACACGAATTAAATGTTAATTCGTAATTAAATATAAACTGTTATATTTAATTAGCAAATTATAAATATACGATATTTATAGTTGACGTATATATTATACGATATTGTCATAATAAATGATGTCAGACCGATATTAATAAATCGACTACAAAATGTTGTATGGACTTATTAATATGTGACAACATAAATGACAATAATAATACATACACATATTATACATTAAATAAATAAATAAAGGAAGACTCCTATCATTACTCCACTTCCTAATACAAGTAGAAGAAAAAGAGGGAAGACTCCTCCCTCTACTAGACTACTACTTGGACGGCTACAATAGAGAAAAAAGAGTTGTATATAAACTCTTCTTCTCTACATGATCATCATACAATTACTTACACAAAAATTAGAAGTAATTTTTTCATTCTAGCACAAGAAAAGGCCTTTCTCTGAACATCTTGGGTGCAACGATTAGGAGAATATCGATCTCGATATTTGTTCTTAGGCCATATTGCTAGGACCAAAGGTTGATTCTTATCTTTATGCTTTTCGTTTATGACTTGTATTTCATATATTATAATTTCGTTATAATCCTTAAATTTCATGTTGAAATATACCGATATTTCCCACAATCACCAGATCTCCAGTTGAAATGACGTGATCTATAATGTGAAATATGGATAACACTATGATAGCTAGTTTGGTCACGAAGGCTGAGATGCAAAATAATGGTGTACGAGTGATTTTGAACTAATATTTAAACCCTTTGACGATATTGATATTTAAATTCAGTTTCGTTAGTGGTATTGTATTATAAGGCCTCTGTGCCATATTGTTTTACGGGTCCATGTGCGACCTTGGTGATTGAGTTTATTGTTATTGAATATTGTATTATTATTGAGATGGAAATATTTTTTTGTGACTACTTTTCCAGTTCACTTACCTCTTGTCATTGGCTTAGGATCGGCCATGAGAATATTATGATATCTGGTTACTTTGGAGTATTTTATTATTAGACGGAGTAATGAGTTGAGGCATGTGTTTGTGTTATTCTCCATGTTTATTTCTATTTTTACGTGTTTGTGTGTGTTTCCACGCCTTGACCAACACTATTCTGCTCCTTTTGGGATGTTACTTATTACTGAGCTCCATGCCTGACGTGTTCCTCACTTCGGGGCCACCAGTCATGGGGGTGTAACCTGTGAGTAGGTATTTGCTTATTTTCTTGTGTTAGTCTGTTTATTCATCAACGAGGCTTAAGCGCTATTATACCTAACTGCCTTGTAACGAATTCCGTGAATACGAGTTGTTTACAAATATGTTGCTTAGTGGATGTACAAGTAAAATAAAAAGGGTGGTATGAAGATTTCCTGTTATTTAGTTCGTATTCTAGGTTCGAGGATGGTTGAAGGCACCTATCTATTTTATAAGTTAAGTGTCTGGTCGAAATCTCTATAATGTAACGTTTGATGTATGGCGAAGCTAAGTAAGGGCGGGGGTGGGGGCGGGGGGAAGCATATGTTACATGGATAAGTGTGGGAATGTAACGACTTCCTCACCAAAAATGGTCAAACAACGACTTCCACACCAAAAAATGGTCCAACAACGACTTCAAGCCAAAAACAGTCCAACGACGACTTTAAACCCCAAAAAACATCCAGCAAAGTGTCAAAAAACCAAAAATCTCTCCAGTCAAAGATCCCAAACTAAACAAAATATCTCATGTAGTCATCTTTTCAGATTTCAGACGAATCGACTCACAGTAACTTTGTCTTCATGCCTTTTGGGACGATCCTTTCATTCATCTAGGTGAGTGAGAGAGATAACACAGATCTCCAGTGTCTTCCAGCACCATAGAACCTCCCACTCCATTATGTTTCTTATCACCCTCGTTTATCATCTAAGAATTCGACAAATGTACACTAAGCTTATACAGTCACAAAAGTATTTTGTTTCTATAGTATTAGTTTTGCGTAATTTGCCGAACTTGTTACTGAAAAAAGGGCAGAACTCATCCAAATTCTCAAGAACAGACAAAGTAACGCGCCTCGCGTAGCCTACGTGTCGCTCATGCAACACGAAATAAAACCGGCCCCTAGCCAGGTAAGATTGAACGTCACTATGCTCTTGAAATTTGACATTTGGATATCCCTATGTCATCTAAATCCTCACCTTCTCACCTTAGCGAGCATGACCATGTGCCAAGACCGCCTAGGGAACGATATCAACCTTGGATTTCCTAATCCTCTTCAGGTTCGGGACACAAGTCGACATTGCCGCTAAATGAGCACACTTATTCAGGGGACTCTTTTCACTCCTCTTTCTTTCCACATTTTCAACAAATATACATTTCTTTTACAAAACCGCGTTTTTCAGTCCAATCTTTCGTTTTGCGTCAGTTTAGGCCAACAACATGAAAACATGTAATTTGTGTGATTTCTATGTGAGGTAATTTTCGGCAACATGACGGCAAAGTCGTCGTCTACCAAACCTGTTATGTTTTCAGACTAACCTGCAGGGTTAGAAAACACTCAGCAGCAGAAACACTTAGGCCATCAAATACAACCAAAAGAGGCATGTACATCAAATTGGGGGCTCTCACCCCAGACAAAGTCAAAATCCAAATATGGGGGCTCTCGCCCAAAACAAAAACTCAGAAACTAGGGGCTCTCGCCTAACTAAAGTTAAAGCCAAAGCCAAAAGCAAATCCAAATTCCCAAAAACAAATCCAAATTCCCTAAAGCGAAATCCGAAACTGGGGGCTCTCGCCCGAAAACCGATCCAGATGTACAACAAATCCAGCTAAAATCTTATCGCCATTGGGCTCAGCTAAAATCTCGAGGGCAGCAATCTCGGCATCCCAGACCTCCACCTCCCCAGCAAACGAGCAATCTCCTCTCGAGACTCCGCAGTCTCCGCCCGAGACTCTACCAGCTCAAGCTCCAAGGCTCTCTGCAAAAAAAATACCTCATTTCATTCAACCATTTCGTTTCAAAAACAAAAATGCAGCAATAAAGGAAAAGGAAACGATAGGTTCCTACCGGTCGGTCCCGGCCACTTGCAAGTGCCTCAACGGATAAATTACGACTTATAAATTATATAAGTGTAAATATTACTAATGAATTGCATTGTGTTTAATTTACAACCCTATCCTATTTATACGTAATACAAGGGTAGTTATAATAATAGTATGACCCTTCACCAAGGGTCACATTGATTCACCAAGGGGCACGAATATCGGTATTGCACTCCAATACCGTAATATATTCCAACACCCCCCCTCAAACTCATGGCAATTTGTAAAAAATTTCCATGAGTTTGGAAAGTAATATATAAAAAAAATCAGCACTTTTACTTGATGCTTAGCGATTAATCAACCGTTTGTTGCCGGTATAATGTCAACCATATTTCTTTTCGTTGAACCGATGAACGCCATTCTTTTCGGACCTCGTCATATTTGCTTCAAGGGGACACCATTCTTTTCGGACCTCGTCATATTTCCATGTTAACCATTTTTCTTTTCGTTGAACCGAGGAACGTCATTCTTTTCGAACCTCGTCACATTTTCTTCAAGGGAACGCCATTCTTTTCGAACCCTTTAAATTTAAATTGAACGGGAACGTCTTTCTTTTCGGACCCTTCAATATTTTAACCGATTTCATGGTTGAGTAATTTCATAACACACCACATTTCTCTCCTGAAGAAAATAAATGTGGGTATAATACCATCTTGAATCAGTTCAGAGTACGGCCGTCATCATCATGGACATGGCCTTTGCCTTTGCCTTTCTCCATAAATGGCGATTTTGCCCAATTATAATAAACTTGATGCAATTCATGTAAGAATACAAATCTTCACGAAAGTAGAACAAATCCAAATTCTCCTCTTTTTGTTTATTTGCAGAATTGCAGAGCAATATAACTGGAACATTTTATAGCATGATGATTTGCTTTTCTACGTAGGATAGAATGGACTTGTTTGGTTTTGAAGTAATATTTGTGTGCAGCGGAATTTGTTTGGGTCTCAAGAGCGAATCCCGCTCTGATACCATGATAAATTACGACTTATAAATTATATAAGTGTAAATATTATTAATGAATTGCATTGTGTTTAATTTAGAACCCTATCCTATTTATACATAATACAAGGGTAGTTATAATAATAGTATGACCCTTCATCAAGGGTCACATTGATTCACCAAGGGGCACGAATATCGGTATTGCACTCCAATACCGTAATATATTCCATCACCCCCCCTCAAACTCATGGCAATTTGTAAAAAATTTCCATGAGTTTGGAAAGTAATATATAAAAAAAATCATCACTTTTACTTAATGCTTAGCGATTAATCAACCGTTTGTTGCCGGTATAATGTCTACCATATTTCTTTTCGTTGAACCGAGGAACGCCATTCTCTTCGGACCTCGCCATATTTGCTTCAAGGGGACGCCATTCTTTTCGGACCTCGTCATATTTCCATGTTAACCATTTTTCTTTTCGTTGAACCGAGGAACGTCATTCTTTTCGAACCTCGTCACATTTTCTTCAAGGGAACGCCATTCTTCAAGGAAACGATAGGTTCCTACCGGTCAGTCCCGGCCACTTGCAAGTGCCTCAACGGCTGTAGCCCGCAACGGATTGGCCACCCTCCACAGAGCGACTTGCCGAGATGGGGCCACCTACATTCAAATACAAATAAAGGTTAAAACAAATGCATTCTTATGCAACAAAAGACGGTCATGGATTGGAAGCTCACCCTCCTCACGAGGTGCTCCCACTCCTCCAAACCAGCGTAGGTCACCGCCGCGCTAAACTCACGATGCTCTGAAATTGTCATGGAGCCAGCCGCATCTGTGTACTCAAGCACCTCGGTGTAAGCTAGGGGCTTGATGCCCCCCACCTTGATCTCCTGCAAAAGATCAAATGGTTCATCAACAAGTAAATTATTATTTGTCAAAGTTCAATATAACAAGAAGCAAACAATGCTTACCACAATCTGCCAGTACGCCAATCTCCAACGAACAAACCCTGGGTAATCCTCGCCAGGAAGAAGGAGGGCGTCTCTACTCACGCCAGCCAGGTCAGCCTCTCTCTCAGCGTTAGAAGGCTCCCTAAACATCGACCTTGAAGGATCGATGGGGACCGTGAAAGCATCACGAGAACACTGTCGAGTCAAACACTCGCCCAAGTACCACAGAGGTCCCATGGGCATCCTCAGCAGCAACCGACTCGAACTCCTAGGACGTAGGACCTCAGCCACGAAAGAAGGTGAGTCCGAGTAGTCAACCCAAGGCCTCGAAACCCACTAAGACAAAGAAAGAAAGGGGTCATTCTTATGATCCAGTTCCAGACTATGATAAGACAAAGGATCATTCCTTATTATCTTTCTCCAAAATAAAAGACAGAAAAGAAAGCAGTCGGAGATACTTACGTGCTCCAGCTGCAGGACATTCACGCCCCTCCTACATACAACATAAGAAGAACGCTATACTCTTCTTACGGCACACTACCCAGTCTTCACAACTAGGTACGCCCTCGGCTCAGGCTTCGTCCTCTTGGGCGCAAAACCCAGAAAGAGGGAGTACACCCACGCCTGCAAAAAAAAAGGTAGTAACAGTATCAAATATCAAATATTGATCTTTCAATGCAAAACAATATTATTGATCTTTCAATAAGGTTAAAAGGAAGGTTCATACCTCCAGCAAGAGTTCAGGACCGACTGTAGCAGGAGAAGCCCCCTTCTCCATAAGCTCCGGCATGACCATGGCCCTCATGTAGCGAGTAAGGACTGCAAAACCAGGAGTAACCCAGTCCCAGCAACCCAGACTACTCAAATCAGAAAGGAAAGGAAGAAGCTTCGTCGATAGCCTCGCTGTCCCCCTTATCTCCGAAGTAAATTTAAGACAAGAACCACCACAACCAAAGCCGAGCCCTCTGCGCAGTTGTACAAGGAGAAGGAGCCACCATCTCTCCACTTATCCTCACTCTCGTCGGAGTCCTACCAGCAAAGTAGTCTATAACGTAAGAGCTCGGCACCAACCCATATAGAGCAGCCGCCCCTGCCGGCATGTTCCAACCTATCAGCTGTCTCGCCTCCTCCGAGTCGACCCTTGTAGAGTCTATTGATCGAATACGAAAGAGGGGGTGAATTGAGTATTAAAAACTAGCCCCACTTTTTTCGATTTATATGATATGTAATTAATTATTTGATTCTATGGATTATAATCAACTATTTAATTATTCAAAAGTAAATGCAAGTAACGAAATAACGAAAAGAAAAGAGAGACACACGTGATTATTGAACTGGTTCAGTTTCACAAGTTGAAACCTACGTCCCCTATTCTTGATTAATAATATTTAGTACCTTTCTCCGGATTACAAAAAATTATCAACCCACTCGTATAATCAACTATGATTATAACTCAAGGTGAGTATCGCTAAATACTCTATACTATCTTACGCTAATAAGAAAGTACAATATACCTCAAAAGAATTCTCGTTAAGGAATAAGTAATATTATGTGATGTACTATTATCCAATAACGTATTTCACGGAAGCGATTGATAATAATTGATGCATGACTTTTTTGTAAAAATAAACAATAGAAATAAGAAATATTTTGCTCAAAGTTTGTTTAAAATCAATTTATAAAATTCTCTCATTGTATAAAAGTCGTTGTGAATGATTGAGATAGAAGGAGTATTTCTAATAGAAGCAAGCATAGGAGATATAAAATCTAAAACCCTAACTTTATCTTTAAGAAAGATTTTTATCTTTAATATCTCAAAATATTATTACTTCATCTTTTAGAAAGATATTTATCTTTAATAACTCAAAATATTGTTGTAAGGATATTATTAGAATCCTAGGTTGATGCAAACAAGGAAACGTACCATAGAGGCCGAAATCATTATCACACGAAACACTAGGTGTTTACCTATGAGCACGCAACCCTAGGAGGCACAAACCCTAGGTTTCACGAAACCCTAGGTGGCACAACCATTAGGTGGGCTTATTAGGTTAACATCAAATTGAGATAGAATATATTAGAAACCCTAGGTAGCATGACAACTCATAAGTTGTATTACTAACCAATAGAATCTCATAAATATATCATATATTAAAACATTGATAAATATATAAAAATACTCTTTCTCTTTTAAAAAACATTTAAAAGATTTATTTCCAAAATCATGCATCAACGTTTATCATCCAAAGTTATAGGTTAAAGCTATAACTTTGAACTTTTGTATGTAACGTTATAAGTGAGTCATAACTTTACAAACATAAAATCACTCTAATGGAATAGTTACCGAATGACGACCTATACTATCTAATCTTCACAAAGATCTTCAGTATACGGATCATCTCTTCATCTTGATCATAAAGACCCTCCATCTTGAGTCTTGTGTTATTTCAAGTAGATTCTTTCTTGAATTGTTTCTTCAATGTTATAACCAGAATAGCTATAACTTTGCATAGGAACTTCCAAAGTTATACCTCAAGCTCCTATAACTTTGTCTCACAGAATTCTTCAAAGTTATGCCTTAAGCTCCTATAACTTTGATCTTCTTTCTTATAATATTTGTTAGCTATGATAAGACTAAAGCACAAAATTACATGCATATGATATATCAAGTAAAGCACATTATCAAGTATATACATGTCATTATCAAAACTATAAAATAGGTCCAACAAAGTCCCCTTTTTTTATGATGACAAGTCTCTTATGATTTCTCTTATGAATGTAACTAAGTATGGTTCCCCCTAAACAAAATACTACCAAAATTATAGTAACGTTGATCGCAAGAACATAACACCTTAGCCAAAGTTATAACTTGAAAGACTTTAAGAGATAACAAGTCTTGACAAGGAGCAACCTTAAGCAAAGACTCAAATCATATAATTTCTTCCCCCTCTTGGCATAATTGAAAAGACAAGAACAAAGATATAAAATTACTAGAATAACATACTCCAAGGCAAGAAATAGATATGCAAAATACGCAATATTCATAGCAAACAAAATCAAGTACTAAATGTTAATTAAACTACAAACCACAAAGAAAAGTGTTAGTTGCCAATGGGCCGAATAGGATAAGTATTTTAAGCTAAAATGGGCCAAATGGACAATAGGATAAGTAGTTTAAGGACAAACAACCAAATAAAGATGAGAAAATCATGGCAAATTGGGTTGACGAGGGATAGAAGGGTCGATATAGCCGGGTCGGGTACGGTACTCATTGGTGTCAAGGAGATTAAAGCACTTCTTCACATGATTGGCTTGTGCGGTGAGGCATGAATCAAAGTTCCAAACCTTCATGGATAAGGCCTCCATCGCATCATAGATGGTGTGCATTCCATCGCACATGGCCGCACCACTCTTCACCAAAGCACCTGCTTGGCTAACCAAGAATTGCATCCGATCCCGTTGCCTAAATAACTCTTGTCGAATATCGACTTTTTTTCTCTCAATTTTAGCAAGGCAACCATCGACTCCTATCATCCAACTCCTCAACTCATCACTCACACCCGACCCACCATGCTCACGGGTTGAGCTAGTACTCCCCAAACCCACGGTTTTGACCACCTTGTCAACAACCTCATCGATTTTCTTGTCTTGCGCATCAAAGCGCTCCATAACCTTCCTCATAAATAAACCCAATTTTGATTCAAGACCCGAAAAATCAACAACATTCGGTTTAACATCAACCGAACCACCCTCTGACAGAAACACCAATTCCGGACCCAATGCCTCCATTTTCATGAATTTCAAGAGAGTATCATTCATATCATCCTTCAAATTAACGCCATAACTAGTCATATCAATAACCCCATTAGCCTCAAGAATTCGAGATACCCACATGCCATAGGGTAAGTCTAGGGTCGTGTAGACCTTATCTTTGGTCACCGAAAAACTAGTTTGATAAATTCGAGAAAAAACAAGGAAAGCAAGGTTGACACGGTTACCCTCTAGCCAATTCTTATCCACCATCATCTCATAGCATGCAATTTTAGCCCGTCCAACCCGACGCGGAACCACCGTATTCCACCAAAAGTTTAACAGAAATTTCAATTTTGAGAATAAATACCCCGCCAACACACGACTCGACAACGTAGCCCGTTCATCAAAGTAACGCTTTTAACATTCAGTTTAGCTGTATCCGACAGCTCTTCGCACGACGAACTCGGGTATATTTTGACTCCATCATCAGGAACCAAAAACAGAGTACAAAAGTCGTCAATGGAAACCGAAACTTCTGGGCCATTCACCACGGCATGTAAAACTACGGATTTCTATGTCGTCACTAACATCCTCTTGTACCCTATTCTTCCCTTAATTTAATCAACGCCTTTTTGTGCCTTCGGTCACCGAACCCGACTCGGTTTGGGTCAAATTGGGTGATATTTGGTTGGGTGTGGTGATGGATTGGTAGACATGCAAGGTGTTTGAGTTTTGGAGTTTGGGGTATTGGTGTTTTTGGTTGAGGACCGTGTGGAAGCCATTGTTGAGAGCTTGTTGTTGTTATTATTATTATTTTTTTCGTGTGAGGGAAGGAAGGTGGTGATGGTGATATGTGTTAATGGTGATGTAGATGGGTAATTATGAAGGGTAGTATTGGGGTTTGGTTTTTGTAGGGTAGGCACGTGAAGTCCCGACTCTATCCCTCTTTTTTCTTTTCTTTTTTTCTTTTTGAATTTGGGTAGGATAGTAAAAGGAATCTAGGGTAAATATAGGAGAGATATGGTAAGGATAGGATTAGGTAAATAAAAGATATGGTAGCATAATGTGGTTAGAAATTTTGGTCAACATGTGGAATTTTGGTCAATTTAGGAAACTGAATAAGATAGATTTTGGCAAATATGTGGTCCATAATTCAATATTCATAAAATACTTAATATGCAAGATATTCAGGTAAAATATTTAATATTAAGCACAATATACTAGTAATCGAATACACGGACACAGTTATATAATCTCGTCTTATTCTAACCAGTCA
>JAIUZE010028664.1:0-37884 GCA_022085475.1 Heliosperma pusillum
CCATCGACACATTTCACTAAAAACAACCATAATCAAACATATCCAACAATAAAAAAATTGTCATTTTTAATAGTCTCGTCAAATCAGTGCCTTCTATATAAATCGTATAGCAAGGCCTCTCTAAGGGAAAAAAAATGAGGATCGAAAGCTCTGGTGATGTACTGATGTTTCATTGATGCATTTCACCAGTCCAATAGCGTAAATCACAATTGCCAAAGACAGTGGCAGAACAAGGGGAAAGTTGACAACCTCTGAGCAATGAAAACATTGATATATTTAATTAAAATCTTCGATTTTCTTTTCTAATTTACATTACCACATTAAAATTATTCACCCCCTAAAATTTCCGTCCCCTGCCTACATATCCTGGTTCCACAACTAACCAAAGAGCACTCCTTTCTCAATCACATTCACATTTCCGACATCATTTCCATTTACCAAATCCCACAAAAGCACAAAACCCCACCAAAGAAACACCATAATTACCTATGACGAACCAAAGATCACTCTCGAACAATGAAAACATTGATATTTTAGGTTAAAATCTTTGATGTTCTTTTTAAATTTTCGCCCTCAAAAATTTCCATCCCCTAACTACAAATCGTGACATTTTTATCTTATTTTAATCATTACTGAGCGCCATCTTAACTTAGGACAGTCTTACCCTAGAATTTGTGTTCGAATTTCGATTATTATTACATTAATCTAGGGTGGCCCTAAATATACTCCAAAATATCCCGGGACACTCCTTTTAAGTGTCATATGACGGGTTTGTCCTTCAATTTTCAACTTGCAAATGCAATTATTATACTAAAATTCAGGGTATCTTCATCCATGGCTAATAATTCGAGTGTCCCGGTAGTTTTTTCGAATGTATTTACGTGCACCCTTAATCCCCCTAAAATGTATTTTCCCCTAACTAAAAATCCCGGTTCCACAACCGACAAAAACAACACCTTTCTCAATCACACCCAACTACATTTCCCATTTAATTTGGGTATCTTCATCCATGACTAATAATTCAAGTGTCCAGGTAGTTTTTTCCAGTGTATTTATGCGCGCACCCTTAATCTATCCCCCTCAAATGTATGTTCCCCTAACAACAAATCCCGGTTCCGCAACCGACAAAAATACAAACCTATCTCAATCACTCCCAACTACATTACCCATTTCCGCATCCCTGAAACCCCACAAATTAAAAAAAAAAAAAAACATTTTTCAGTGAGACATTTCATCAAACACTTGGCATGCACAAACACAAAATCAAAAAACAAACCTTGGGAACCGAATTACAAGCAGTATTATCCGGCGAAAGATGAACATCAGCCAGCATAAGAAAATTAGGAACATCATCACAAGTGTGGGTCCCAAGGATAAGCTGATGAACCGCCATTGATGTATCTGGGTCAAGCTTAGGTGGCAAAGGAAGCCATTGAACTGTCAAAGATGGCCATTCAAGAGGATGATACAAAACGACATCGTATAATACAGGTGTGTTCTTCTTCCATACAGCGAATTCTTCGAGTAATTGTTGTTCCGTCATTGGTGCATCTTCTCCTTCTTCTCCCATTTCTGTTATTTTTTTCGAGTTTTTTTTTTAGAGTTTCTGTGTTTCGCGCCAAACAAAAATGGAGGAAAGCTGCGGGTTTTTGAGTGGAGTGTGGTGGTGGGAAAAATAGGGTTTTCCCGCCAAAAAGGAGTTGATGTGTTAGCAAGTTGGGCCGTTGGATAAGGGTCGGACTTATAAGACAGTCTTATAACATATGATGGGCCTAAAGATAATAGTAGCCCAAACATAACATTTGTTTTCATCTGTATTTTAGGATGAACTGACATATTTAAATATACAAGTTAATCATATATTCTTTCTGTCCCGGTTATTTGTTATCTATTTCCATTTTAGGTATATCAGTGAATTATTATCTCCTTGCATTTCCTTGATCTTGTTCCAATAACAATTGATTGGGGCGGAGAGAGTAAAATTTTAAATTATCAAAATGATGTATAAGTTTATTTAATTTATTTCGGCTTTTTTGTTATTGGGCTAGTCTTATGTGTGAAGTGATTTTACACACCAATTTGTGTGTTCATGAATATCGACTTATTTTGGAGTCGGGTACAATGAATTGGACGACCTATGGACACTTCTAATGTGTCTACTTTTCTCTTGTACCAATTTTTTATCAAGTAAAGTTGATTTGGTTCTAGTTGTGTGACTTAAATGAATTTATAGGATTTGTTGTCGGCCTAATTATAGAGGGAAATTCCTATGCAGTTACAGGATTATCTATTATAACTTTAATAAAGAGATCGAGGATGAAATCCATAGCTGTTAAAATGACCATGTTACACCTCCTCTATTTGATAAGAAAGTATTGGGCATCTCTAGTAACCATAGAGGATCCCATTTCCTATATATTCTAGATCTTTCGTTACTTAGGAAAACGACTACCCTTATTAATCCTCGATTTATATATAACACTTGGTCTCCTTTACCGACTTAAGAATAAAAATGGTCAAATAATACCTCATATCAGATTGTCATTCCTTAAACATGTTTCTCTTTTACTATTTAACTTGTTTTTTTTAATGAAAATGAATATATCCGTCTTTTATTTATGGATTGACAGTAATACCAATTACACCATGTTGTCTACTTTGACAAATTAAAGTCCTATATCACTAAATGTGAAGCAGTAAGTTTAGAGGTCAACTGGTCAAGAGTCAACGTTTGGCACCCTAATTTGTTTATCAAGATATAGCAGTGTATGTCCAGTGCATTATCTGATGGCATCAGTAATAAGACTGTCCCTTTGCCGATTAGTTTAGTACCACCAATAATAATAAAACGCAAATTATTATTTCAAACGGACCATTTTCGTTTGAAAAATAAGACGGAATTATGTTGCTACTTTTTTATAAAATGTAACCACATTTTATATCAACTTGTTTTCAATAGTGATTACATATAACTGTAAAATGGTCACAAAATCCCGTCTGAAACAAGACCAACGGTATAATAGACAACTAAACAAAAAAAAGGGATGAGTCAAACTTTGAAACAATCTATATCTGTCAAAATTGGTTGGAAACTTGGAATGCTCAATACGGCAATAATACATGTGTGCTTGCTTATACATGGCCATTCTTTGAATAGTTGCACTCATGTTTAAAATACTCTCATATACTACTACGTCAATAATCAATATGTGTGCTTAATTAATGGACTAAGAATTAAAAATTAAAGGTTTAGTACATTCACTAGGGTTTCCCCCAAAAAAAAATTATTTTCGCTACAGGGTATCGTTTACTATTCCCTCGATCCACAAACGTGTGGAGGGAGTATTATATGATTGAATGATTGATTGGTTCTATTATTAGATTTAGATATAAAAAATGCATTCGATTAGGATTAACTAAAACCAACTCAATTGTTATATTTTTAGACACTGGTCGCCAGTGGTCGGAAATTAAACTTATTTGTTTTCAACACGTAGCACGCATTTGGGTTAGGCACACGATAATACTCTGATCTATATATATTCTCATTTTATATAGGAAGACATATTATACTTTCCTTATTTGTTGGATTTAGGGGGACTAGCAGGACGAAAATGAAAAGCCCACAACTTTAAGTTAAAAGTATTGATTTTTTTTCTTAAAATATATCTTGTGACATTACTTGTTCGCCCCTTTTCTAAAAAAATCGCTTCTTTAAAGTGCAAGTCCTGGCTCCGTCATTGCATTTGAGGTACACAATTTGGTAACATGCCCATGGTCATATATGAAAAGTAAAGAAAAATGTGACGTAAAGTGGGATCTTCTTGTTAAGTGTATATATGTTGTACTTCTAGAAAGTAACAATATTTGTGAATTCTGATGACAACAACATGCAAACTTTGAGTGGCTGACTAATTCAGTATTTTCTGTTCATTTTTCTTCGTTTTATTAATTTTGTGGACCACGTCCTTACGTATACCCTTAATTAGAGCCCATGCATGTACCTCTACTTTAGGCAACAACGGTTTTCTTCCTCCAAACGACTCCCAAGAATAGTGTAATATAATTATATATTCTATATACAAATAAAAGGAATTTCAAATCTACCATCTAATTCTATTTACAATTGTTGATAATTTGTGCAAATAATAAAATCTTGTACGTTTCTGTACGCCTCTATTTAGTAAAATGAGCTTAAAATGTACATTACGAGTTAGTAATAAGATACTTGATTAAACTAAAAAAAAAGTTTGGCAAACTAACTCACAATGTAGCTGATTTGTCTGTTATTTAGGCTTTGTTTGATAATCCATTTTAATTAGTTTATTTAATAAAATAATTGCCTAAAATTTCAACTAACTTATTTTCGTGTAAATGTTTATTAACTAGCTAGCTTATTTATTTGTCCGAATATGCTATCAAAAATACAAAAAATTTCGAGAATAGCATGTGAGAAATAAGTAGCTTATATGATCAAAGTGGAACATAGGTACATAACACATCTACTTTTTCAGGCAATTTGTAAACCATTTTTAATATAACCAACTACTTTATCGACTTATTTTTCAGCTACATTTTATGTTTTCACTTTTAAGTTACTTTTTCTAGTTAGTTTTACCAAACACAGTGTAAGTAGAATAAATTATTTGGTAATTTTTTGTTAGCTTAATTATTCGGTGAAATAAGCTATTTATTAATCACTTTAATGAAAAAAACTTAACTATTTTTTTTGTCAACTAAGTTACAGTCTTTAAATAAGTTTTATAATACGTTTGAATAATGGTGCGTTTATAAAATTTCAAACCCAAAATATTCATTGTCACACAATGAGCTCATACTTGTTAATTTAAATGTTAAACTCACAATGCATTTCAAGCTTCTCAATATGATCAAATTTTACAAAACCTCCTATAATACGTATTAATTATACGCTTAATCCGTCTATGAAAGTCATGATAATTTCATCAATCCAATTTAAGTTATTGTAATACTACCCACCTATTGTAGTCCTGCAGTTTACCGCTTTGGGATTTGGTAAACTAGTACAATAATAAGTCTTATTAATATAAGTCATTGCGTGATTTAGGTAATTAGGTAGATAATATTATCATTATATTAGTCATCCATAATCAATTTTGTTGGTTGTGAATTGAATTTTATTACTATACTATATACTAAGGCCGCCTAGATAGATTGATGAGTGCATTACATAATAAGCCGACCTAAAAATAGATGATTAAAATAGATATACAATCAAGATGATATGCATGGCTTTGTCAATGATACATATGAGTGTCTAGTTGGCTAAATATGAGTAGGATAAAGGTTAAGTCATTTATCATACGGAGTATATATATGAATATATGATATGCTCACTTGAATATTATCTTGAAAATATCCAAATGAGTTTCTTAATCATTGTAGTGTCCATCAAAATTCATTGATTGATAATTTGATACACACCACTCAATAATATATAACTACCAAAATTGGTCCCTTGTCAAATAATTAATATTTCCTTCTTTATTTTTCATAGTTGTCGTATCATATTCGAGATCGGTTATTGAGTTTTCGTATGTAATTATGTAAAAGATACTTCGTTTTTCATAAAATTACATTTTTTTTATAGAAGTATATGAAAAATATAAAAGGGTAAATTAAAAAATGTTATAATATGTGAAATACAAATGACCAATAAGGTCATCATGTTGTTTTACTTAATTTCAGTTCTTATAGGTTTAGTTTAGTTCAATTCATGTCTATTAAGTTCAGTTCAGTTCAGATAGATTCAATTTAGCTCAAAATTATTACTGTTATAGTGTTATTACTTAGTGCAGTTCAATTTAGACAATTTCAGTCTAAAAGAACATGATATGACCACCAAGTAATGTTTGAAAAGATGAAATAACTTCTTTCGGTGCAGAGAACTAGAGGAGCTATAAGGGTAAACTTATTACCAATGAGATTTGAACCCTGATTGTAAGTAACATCCCTCATTACTTTACCGTTTATAATCGAAGTAGCTGACATCTGCCGATGATGAAATAACTTTTTTTTTTTTTGAAACATCAATTTAATTTGCTTACCCCATTGAGAGAGAGTAAAAAGATGGCTAGTTAGCTACCAAACAAAGAAAACTTATTACTTATATTTAGTGAAAAATGGTTTTATAGGATGTAGGGTACACATGTGGTACAAATTGGTTGGGTTGAAGAAGATATAATTGGTAATGTTGATTGTTGATGATGACTTAATTTATATATGGAAGAGTCATGCATGGCTCGTGCATATTGGAAGGCAGAAAACACAGATCACAGATGGTCCATGAGACTACTAAACTTGCATCTAATCCTTACTTTCGACAAAGACATTACACAGACAACATTTGGCCCTATACTTTCCTCCTCATTTTTTGATACCTTTTACACTATTACTATACCCCCCACCATATTAATTAAATACTTTGTATATAAATATTAATTAAATATTCATATATACTATTCTCAACTAATACTACTACTAATAAGTAACATGTAAAACCCAAATTCTCATTTCAAATGATCATTTTCGCCTAAAGCCAGACCGGTTATATGTGATCATTTTATGGTCAGAAGTAAATGGTCAACTATTTACATATTACCATAAAAACGGTTATATATGGGTCGCCTGAAATTTCGGTGGAAAATGGCCATCTGAAATGAAATCGAATGAATATAATAAATTGGTGGTGCCGAGTTTGAATTAAACATGTGCTAACCAGCTATATTATAAAGAAAACTCAAAAACAAAATTAAAAAAATTAATTAAATTTTTTTAAAATTTTATCATTCAATCAGTGTGAGCGCCTCAGCTAACCCTTCCGACGTCAAATATAAATAGACAAAACTCAAAAGCATACATTGAAATAAAAAGTTTTCTCATATGAGAAGTTGAAATATCATCATGGCAATTATTGACATGAAACATGCACTACTTAATTTTTTTCCACATAGCTCATCAGATATACTTCAATTCGTACTAGTTTTCTTCATATTGATCAAACAAAAAAGTATAATGTGGGTGTAACTGTAGGTATGATCACACACCACTAAGGCCCTGTTCTTTTGGACTTAAACTCACCCCCTTTAAGTTCAGTTCAGCTCCTATAAGTTCAGTTCAGCTCCTATAAGTTCAGTTCAGTTCAGCTCCTATAAGTTCAGTTCAGCTCCTATAAGTTCAGTTCAGTTCAGCTCCTATAAGTTCAGTTCAGTTCAGCTCCTATAAGTTCAGTTCAGCTCCTATAAGTTCAGTTCAGTTCAGTTCAGCTCTTATAAGTTCAGTTCAGAAAAGTTCAATTCTTACAAATTAAGTTTAGAAAAATTATACGAAATATATTATTTATGAAAACCGATATAAAAACATTTGACATTAATTATTGGATACATACATTATCATTGAGACCGCCCGAAGAAATTGTAGAGTATTTCAACTATCGACATTCATTATTTTTGAATGAAAGTTGAAATGACATTTGGTTAATTGAAAAAAAGGTGGAAGATGTTAACAAAATATGCTCTAAATGTCACAAAAGTATCAAATGTCTATTATTGTTTCTACATTCACACTCCATAATTTTATAAGGATGCATACTCTTGGAATACCTATTATACAACATGACGTGAATATTCAAGCTAAGAAACAGTAGATTCAGACATGTTTGATTATAAGCGGGAAAATGCCATGTTCAAGATACGAAACAAGATAGTAAAAAAACATTTGGCGAGACAATGGATTCGTTGTTTCGAGTGGTAGTGAAGATGAAGAAGAAAGTGATGAGGAAGATGATGATATAGAAATAGATAGTTAAAAAACGATGTAATATGTAATTTATTTTTTTATCGTAATGTAAACGTAGTAATCTGTATCAACAAACAAATGTATATAAATCGGAATAATTTTATTATCTTACCTTATGTTTTAGAGTATATTTTTTTTGTATGACAACCCTTTCCAAAAGATAATGATTATAATAAAGTTCAGTTTAGTAAAGTTTAGATTATATAAGTTCTATTCAATTAAGTAAAATTAAGTTCAGAAAAGTTCAGCTCCTATAAGTTCAGTTCAGTTCAGTTCAGCTCCTATAAGTTCAGTTCAGCTCCTATAAGTTCAGTTCAGTTCAGCTCTTATAAGTTCAGTTCAGTTCAGCTCCTATAAGTTCAGTTCAGCTCCTATAAGTTCAGTTCAGTTCAGTTCAGCTCCTATAAGTTCAGTTCAGCTCCTATAAGTTCAGTTCAGAAAAGTTCAGCAAAATTCAGTCCAAAAGAACAGGGCCTAAGTCACTATACAAGTACAATAATAAATATCACAAATTCTCATTTAAGACGGGGGTATCCGTCGTAAACTTAAGACGGATACCATATTCTCTCACAAAATACCCATCAAGGGTGAGTGGAGAAGCACATGGGGGGTGCCCACCTTGTCCCCTCTACCCATTTCCTCTCACAAAATACCCGTCGCAAGATCCGACCCGTCACAAGCAAGACCTACTGAATAAATATATGCAATATTTATATATCTACTTTCAACTGTGAATAACAATTAGCATACATCAAACTGCAATTGAGATGTGCCCTATATATATACACAAATTCTTATTTAAGACGGAGGTATCCGTCTTAAGCTTAAGACGGATACCATATTCTCTCACAAAATACCCATTAAGGGTGAGTGGAGAGCACATGGGGGGGTGCCCCACCTTGTCCCCTCTACCCATTTTCTCTCACAAAATACCCGTTGCAAGATCCGACCCGTCTTAAGCAAGACCTACTGATATATACTTCCTCCATTCAACTCCACTCTACCAATTTTTTTTTTCACATTTGCCGAAACGAGTTTTGCACGGTAAATATCGTTAGCTACGTGTTTGCAAAAATTATAAAAGTTAGATATTAATAATGTACTCGTAAAGACAAATCAAACAAGATCACACATGAATATATTTTTTACTTATATATTGAGAGAAAATTGCAATTATATGATCGCTTGTGAATAGTGTACAAAAAAGAAAGTGGTAGAGTGGAGTTGAATGGAGGAAGTATATATATATATATATATATATATATATATATATATATATGACTTTTTAAATCTATAATGTTGTTTTGTACCTTAGATCCGACTCTTGTGCCCTACTGCCCTACAATGTGCGTGAAATTATTCAATACAGTGCTTAACTTTATCGTCAAAACTGCTACAAGTAATACATTGTCGTCGGTTAAGACACATTATCCGTCTTAAACTTAAGACAGATCAAGTATCAAACAACTTATGTATGTAAGATAAGAGCTGAATAAATAGAAAAGGTAATATATTTGTTTTATAAACACAGGTTTTATGATATTTTACCTGTCTTAAACTTAAAAACAGATAATAACGTCTTAAAAGAGACTTTCTGAATAATCATATCGGTACGGAGATTACGCTGCACATCTTAACCATGTTAACGTGTTATATGCTTTATTTATTTTGTTAATGTTCGTTTTTCTTTAGTACAAAAAAATACATTTCTTGTAGATTAAACTACTTTATAAATTATACGAGGTATATCTCTTCGACCATATTTCAATTCACAATTAAAATCAACTATCAACTAATAAATAAATAACATTAAAATCCTTTAGTATAATATTAGTACATAGGATTATTATATATAGGATCAGATCACCACTCACATATGTTAAACTTTAAAAATTATTTCGTATCAACGTACAAATATCTTTAACTTATAAAGAGTATTACTTTTTCATAAATAATAATGTTATATAATCGCCATCCCTTTTCCCTTATTTGTTCATGATTCAATTGACGATGAAGCTCCACATAACCAATTAATAATCGAAAAGTGTTGGCTGACTGTTGTAAAAGAAGAGAATCCCTCTTTGTACATAAAAACTTGAGAGTAGTT
Source organism: Heliosperma pusillum (assembly GCA_022085475.1). Taxonomy (NCBI): domain Eukaryota; kingdom Viridiplantae; phylum Streptophyta; class Magnoliopsida; order Caryophyllales; family Caryophyllaceae; genus Heliosperma; species Heliosperma pusillum. Next base: position 9,944 of record JAIUZE010028664.1, read on the forward strand.
GGATGCTCATTTATGATTAAGTGACCATACATTAATTCTTTAATAGCTAGATGGCTTCATAATTCTTAATGTCGTGTATGGAGTGGCGAAGTCAGAATATAGAATTTATATATATATATTGTCAATAAATTATAAAAACGGTAAAAAAAAAATATGGAAATTTATTAGTCATATATTCTGTATATTTCACAATGTTATGTAAATAAATCCTTTTTATTATAAATTATAAAGTACTTTTAATAGGGAACAAAAGAACTTGCTAGATATAAAGATAAGTGTGACCACCACTATGAGCATTCATTATTATTAGCAGATTATTATGGCATGATGTAATAGTAATAATAATTAAGTGTTTATAACTTAGGTCACTTATCACTTATTCTACTTCTTTACAGACTAGCATTACTGCATATATCAGCAAGATAAATGATTGTCCACTTGTCCAGGCCACCAAAATTAAGGGTTCAATGCAAATAAGACGCATAAATTATAGAATAAAACGATCTAAGATCTTTCGTTTTTTAAAGAAATTAATAAATAAATGAGTTGTCTTTTTATATAATGAGATCATCTCACAGTATAAGACTGTTTCACGGTGGTTGTCATAAACTTAATTCAACTAATGAGCATCATTATCATTGTTTAGTTTAATATTGGTTTTAAGTGTTATAATCCAATTCATTGTTGTAATTTTTATCAAGTGTATAATTTTTGTTATTATTGAAATCATTCTACTAGAGTATTCAAAGCGAAAAAGATCATACTAAGTTATTATATTCACTCATACAAGTGTACAATATATTTCTCAATTTAATTTCGCTGAATTGACCCATCCAAATTTATCGATTTCAGTATATAATCGACTTCAAATCAATTTTTGTACTTACAAACTATTTGTTGAAATGCATAACATATTATTAAATGTACTCATATAAAAATTGTTTTTGAAGGAACTATATGCTATGTTTTTTTTATTATCTTATGGCTAATATACTTTTGTAAAAATTAGCGTAAAAACTAGAGCTGGTCAAGTTCGGTCGGCCCGCTAGGCCATGCATGTACGGTCAACTATTTAAGCGGCTTAGACGAGAAAAAAAATCAAAAAAATTATTTTGACGGATAAGCCAAGCTGAGCCTGCTATTTTTCATGGGCGGGTATAGGCATAATTAGGAAGCCCATGGACATGCCCACCAAGTAAGCCCGCCAAGAATATATTATATTAAAAAAAATTATTTCATGTATATTTTATATATAAACAAAAACTAATAACGTAAATATATACATCAAGATTAATGAAAAAAAAATAGCGATAAAAAAGTAATTACAATTTTTTTATATCGTTTATTTTTTTGGAGACTTGATACTTAAAAAGAAACATGTTTAGTTATAGGATTTGCATATATGTTAAGTCGAGTTTGCGATGTTTTGATTAATTCGTAATATATTTTTAATTAGTATTTTTGGCCTTAATTTTAATACAAAAACTAATTTAATACTTCCTTTATTCCAATCAATTCTTTACATTTGAATAAAATATACCTCACATATATTACACAAATGTAAAGAAATGATTGGAATGGAGGAAGTATATTTCATTCAAGCTAGCAATCCCACGGAAAAACCCGCTACCTTAAAGTGGGCAGACATGGACAAAACTAGGGCTGAGCAGAAAAATCCGATATGAATTTTTATCCGAATCCGATACGCTTTCCGAATTTAAAAAAATCGGAATATTTGGATTCCATTTAATTTGGATATCCAATCCAGTTTTTGCCAATTAAACTGGATCGGATGTGGATTGAGAAATATTGAAAACCGGATATCCGAATCCAATCCGAATTTTGAAGAACTATTAAAAAAAAGAAAAATTAAGAAATAAAAGTAAAACAAATGCTCTTTTTCAGTTGTTTTATAATCTTTATTTAATGTATTTATTGGATGTATTTTTAGTCTTGATAATTTCTCATCTCCCCCGAGTCGCCTCTCTAATCTCGCCATTCTCCGCTTTGTTTCTTATTGATTTTATAATTTCTTCCCCAAAATATTAGTTGGTTTTTAGTCGAGATAATATCATTTGCTTTTAGTTGCGGAAGAAAAATGATGAAATGGAAACAATTAAGCCATTTTTGAATATTTAAAACCGTTACTTCTTTTAGTTTTTTTAAAACTGGATCAAAACCGGATTTTGAAAACCGGATATCCAGATATACGGATACCGGAATATCGGATATCTGGATCAAAAAATTAAAGAATTCTAAAACGTAAATCTGGATCGGATATCCGGTTTTGCTCAGACCTAGGCAAAACTAGTAAGCGGGCTTGGACAAGGCATATTAGGCTCGTTATACACTTTTTCAAAGATAGGGCCTACCCATGTCTGCCGAAACCCGCAAACGATTACCCCTAGTAAAATTGACAAAGTCATAGATAAAAAAAATGGTATTTAGGCTGTTCTATTAGACTTAGTTTCATTTCTTATACGTTCAGCTCAATCAAGTTTCGACCATTAAGATAAATTCAGTTCAGGTTAGGATTATTGCCCAAAGATACGGGCCAGCCCGACCTGTCCCGCTCACTCTTTCCCGGTCCTCTGGCCCGCCTCTCTAGGCCGACTCGACCCGCACTCAACCCCGACCCCCTATCCTACCTCGACCCAGCCAAATATTCACCCGACCCCAACCCGCCCAAAACCCGCCCAAAACCCGCCTTTCGAACCTCCCTTTCCTCAACCCGCTCCACCAATAACCCGCCCGCCCTGCCCCCACCCAGGGCCGGTTTCGGGGCCCCTTCCCCAACCCGACCCGCCCCCCAACGTGGCTCTACCCGCCCGACCCGTCACCCGTATCTTTGGCAGCCCTATTTCAGGTAAGTTCAGATCAACTCAGTTCGGTCTGGTTTAGTTCTGCTCAGTTTATATTTATTTAATACTTTGTATTCTTTATTATTATACTTAAATTATCATATTATATTAGTATTTATATTTATATGATTAATATATTTATTGCCATTATATTATATATATTTTATCGTTACTTTCATTATTATTATGTTGTTAAAATAATTATGATAAATAATAATTATTATTATTTCAATTAAGTTTAGCCGAGTTCAATTCAGGGTCATTGAGTTCATTTCAATTTAGTTCAGACAATTTCAATCCAAAATAACATAGCCTTAGTATTTTGTGTTACATTATTAAGTGAATCCCTTAGCCATAATTTTCTTCCTATACTATTTTATGGAAAATTATGAAACCATCTATATAATCTACAAGAAAACATTCCTTTTTTGCTATTGGTACATATATTTGTTTTGGGAGTTTTAAGAAAGAAATGGAGAGATTAACTTCCTTTTTGTATACAATTGTGATTAACTTCCTTTTCTTTTACAATTGTGATTAACTTTTTCTATAGCTAGTCCACAACTCCACAACACAAAAAAGTTGTACCTTGTAAATGAGAAAGTAATCTTTTTTTTTTTTTTTTTGAGAAAACAATAGCAATTGATGAGAAAGAACAGCACAGCATAATTATTTGCCTTATAAGACTAAAAACCTTGGAAAGGGTCGTTAATTTGACAAGTTTGGCACAAATTAAGGTTACTTTTTCTTTAACCAATAACATTTAGCAATAATAATAGGTATAAAATCTATAATCATGTCATGTGTTGCGTGCTAATCAATATCAGAGAAGCGTGGGAATCATTTTTCTGTCGAAAAATTAGGAAAAATAAAAGTTTTGGGTAACATGCCCTATTCTTTAGCAATTATAGCCAAATTTAAAAATCTCGATTCTATTAAACAAATGACTTTATAGAAAAACAAAATTTGTCAAACTTTGGAAGTATTAAAAATTGTCTGTCATGATATGTGTGATACATCGAAGATAAAAAAAATGTATGTAAACCCTAACTATTAAGAAATTTTAATAAAAATTATACGACAGATATATTTTGTATAAATAAAGATGATAGGGCGACAAGCTCAATTTTACTATTTATGAAATTTAATTAAATAATGAATTAGTAATACAGACTCTCGCTAGTCCTTATTCAACTTACCTCTAAAATCCCAACATTTTCTAATTTAATATCGAAATTTTTTTGTGTCCTCCGAGAGGACTGTACTCCTTACCGTCAAAATATTATAATATATTTTTTTTGGTTCTCCTTTTCTCTGTGTAAGGAGGACGGTCCTCCCGAAAAACACCATAAATTTTCTTTAATATATTATAATTCAAATTTTTAAATAACGGTATATGTGACTTTTTTAATCCATAGCATATCTCCTAAAAGACGATGTTTTACTAATTATTGAGAGATTATTTTAGGATTTAAAGTAATAATTTTACCAAAATAATACTATCATAAACACGTATTTTATAAAATGGTTTACTTACTAATAAAAATAGTTAAAATCTACAAAGCGTAGTTTCGTAATAAAAAAAAGTTACTTTAGGCCACAGTCGATAATAAAAGGATTTATATAGTGTTAACAACCAGCCAAACATCCTTAACTGTCGAATTCTTTTGCATGGATAACCAGAAAGAAAGTGACATCTCATTAATTTAGTACTTTCTCGTTCCATAATATAAGTCGTTTTAGAAAATATCAAAACTTTCATTTTATAAGTCGCCTATTCCATATATTACATGTTATTATTATTTACCAAAATACTTAAAATTTATAATAAAAAAAAGAGGTAATATAAGCATTCTGTTGGTGAAAAAAAATATTTTGTCTATTTTCAAATAGCCTTTATATTACATACAATTAATAATACAATAATTCCCAATACATTTTTTATTCTTATGAAATAAACTAAAACGACTAATATTATAGAACAGATGGAGGAGTAAAAGATTGACTCATGATTTTTAGATAATTCAGGACAGTTTCTTACCTTAATTGATTTATCTATTTAGTAACTTAATCAAAATAAATGCTCAACAAATCTACCCTATCTTATCTTTATTATATACCTTAATTAATTAATTAATTTTAAAAAAAAAAATAACAAATGATCCTAATCCCACGTCCTTTGAAATTAACATTGCACGTTCAAAGATACGCAACTACATATAAATACAATAACATCCCACATCTCCCTATCTTTTTCCTACACTCTTTCTCATTCATTGTAACGTTCCTTATAAACTTGCAAACTTACACCCTTTTTTCCTCTCAATCACTCTTTCTTTTTCTCCTCTTATTACTTTGTTTTTTGTTATTTTCAATCAATATATTCATTATTTTTTACAAATTTTAATGGCAATTCAAGCTCATATTAATAATCCAAATAATAATAATCTTCCATCTCAAGATTATTTCTTCATGTCCAACAACAACAACAACAACAATTTATTTTACAATAAACTACTACTACAACAACAACAATTTCAATATGCACAACAACAACAACAATTTCAATTTGCACAACAATTTCAACAACAACAAGTGAATAATGATGGGAGTTTTATGTTTTCGCAACCGTCGAAAAGGCAAAAACATCATGACGCAACCACCACAACAACCACCAGTACGATGACAAGTGAGAGTGCTAATAATATGTCTATACTTCTTGAAAAACAGAGGAATGAGATTGATAGATTTGTCAACTTACAGGTTTGTTATAAAAAGATTTCATTTTTGAGTACCCTTTTGGACCAATTTTAATGGGTTCTTTCTTTTTTTTTTTTATCGCGGTTTTTCTTAAATGTGCCCTAAGAGCGGAGAATTGAACTGAATTTTTTTATGTTGAACTGAAATTTTTTATGTGAAATATCATGGATAAAATATTACATTTTTGGGTACCCTTTTGAACAATTTTAATGGGTTCTTTCTACTCCCTCCCTCTGTCCTAATGAGATGTTTGCGGGGGGAATATAAAGGACTCGCAAAATAAAGGAAGGGTAAACTATTGACTGCGGCTGAGGGAGTATTTTTTATTAATGCCTACAAATTTTGGTTTAAAACCGTCTTATTCAATAATTTGTGTAAAGTGGACGGTTTTTTAATCTTTTTAATAACTGCCTTACAAGAGACTAATTGTTACCTGACTTCTTGTTTGATTTGTTTTTAATTTTTAAATGTTCTATTTTTATTAATGCCTACAAATTTTGGTTTCAAACCGTCTTACTCGATAATTTGTGTAAAGTGGACGGTTTTTATAATTTCCTTGCAAGAAACTAATTGTTACATGAATTTTTGTTTAATTTGTTTTTAATTTATAATTAATTGTTTTGTTGTAATTACAGAATGAGAGGTTGAGATTGGCATTGCAAGAACAAAGAAAGCAACAATTTAGGGAGATAATCAAGAAATTAGAAGAGAAAACATTGCAATTATTGAAACAAAAGGATGATGAAATCAAAGAAGCAAGCAAAAAAACAATGGACTTGCAAGAAATCATGAAGAAAATTGAAGTTGAAAATCAAACATGGCAAAGAGTTGCATTAGAGAATCAATCAATGGTGTTTTCATTGAACAACTCACTTGAACAACTAAAACAACAACAACAAGAACCTTGTTCATCATCATCTTCCAATAATGTTGAAGAAACATTGGTGGGTTTTTGTGAGAAAACAGGGGAAAACAGGGTTGTTTTCGGAGATAATGATCTCGAACAACATTACCCGAGTGCCTCAATGACTCCCGCAAATAGAAATCTCGAAACAAGGAGAAATGATGAAGGGTCATTGTGCAAAGTTTGCAATTCAAGAAATTCAACAATGTTGTTGTTGCCATGTAGGCATCTATGTTGTTGCAAAGTTTGTGATGGTTTTGTTGATGATTGTCCTGTTTGTAAATCATCTAAGATGGCTAGCATTGAAGCCCTCATTTCATGATTGTAGAAATTGAAGATTAGTAGTAAGTAGTACAGTAAAAAAAAAAATTAATATTTTTTAAATCTTTTACTTAATTACTACATTTTGGTAGGTAGAAAAGTGTAGGTAGATGTTATGAGACTGATTGATTGAGGAAATCAGAAAAAGGGTGAAGTGAATTGAACAAAGAACAAATGAACAAACTAGTCATTGTTTTGTTGTGTCCAACTTTCCAAGTAATGCTTTGGTAAAGAAATGTGTACTTGTTGCAGGTAATTTTACAGTGGTGTTGATGTGTTGATTGTAAATTAGTGTATGCCTTATGTCACCAAAGAGTAAAAGTTTGATGTGTACTGCAGTGAGGATTTCCTCCATTTTCCAAAATAAACGAAGGCTCGTTATTTACTGTTGAAACATGCACTATTCGTCACAAGCTTAAGACGGAATATGCAAGTTGGAGGGCAAGTGAGAGATTTCATTTACCTCCACACTTACATATTATGAGAGAGTCATTTTCCGTCTTAAGGTAGTGACGGATAATGTCACTCTTCAATGAGAATTTGTATATAAGATACTTTCTCCATCGAACTTTTATCTTTTCATTTCAATATAATACTTTTCATATATATTGGAGAAATGAGAAAATAAAAGTTGAACAGGTGTAGTACTAAATACGGCGGATTTAGTTTTGGATTGATAGGATAATTGTAAATTCATTTAAAAGACACAAAGGAAATGGAGAAGATCATATTACACTACACAAATTCTCATTTGTGACGGCCACTTTTCGTCACAACGTTGTGACGGAGCAAATGTGACCATTTTTATGAAAAATGTAACCACTATATGACTTGTGACAGAATTACATCAAGATTGAGGGTCGGGGTTAAGAGTCACACAAGCCTACCCAAAGTCTAAATTACAATAATCAATTACAAAGGGGTTGGGGAGCAAAGTCCCAAATGAAACAACCATTATATTACTAGTAGTAGTGTATTTGATATCGATAGAGATGTTAACAAGTTTATCCGCAACCGATATGTCAATCTCTTCTCAAATTAAACAGAAAATTTCCACAGTACCCCTAAGTTTGACACTTTATAGATCGGATATACCTTATAATTCTTCTTGACTAGGGACTTCTCAAGTCTTAAGTCTCAAGTCTCAAGTCTCATCCAAATTTCAATAAACAATGACACTTAATCAGTTAATTGCTCATACAAAGTTCAAAAATTCACAAAATTGTAATTTTTACTTATTCATTTCATACGGTCATATATATCCGTCTTCGATTAGACTTTGATTATAATAATAAAAAGAATTAAAAGAGAAATTGGTTGATCCGTTAAAAGAGTAATATAGGCAGGGTGTTGTAGGCGTGGAGCAAGTGAGATTGATTAGATTATTCATGCAAAGTGTCATTGTGTACAAGTTTACGGTGACATTATAGGATTGATATGAACTTGTCAGCTTAGTGTTCACACTTCCCAGTTACACATAATCCCAAAAGGGAAAGCTGTATGTAAAGATTTTCTGTCCCCACACAAAAAAAAAAATTGCACTATTTACCAAGTCAAATAATTCAAGTTTTTTTCTTTTTGTTTTTTTAAATAAAAGTCAGTATTTTTATACGAGCAACTAAGCAAGTAATGTGATTTCCCTTATTTATACGAGCAAGTTTTATACTCCATATTTATTTAGAAATCGAAGATGTTTTAGTCTAGTGGTTAAGACGGAGGCATTGCGAACAATAGGTCCCAGGTTTGATCCCCTCTTACAGTCTCACCTCTATTGTAATGCGACTAAGTGCGCTTTTCGTTAGACCAAAAAATAAAAAACAATTATTCAGGAAGAAGACACTATTTAAGTTTGTAAAATTTATTAGACGTATAATATTTCTTTTTTACTAAATGTTGCAACTTTAGGGTATCACAGAAACTTTAAAGCGACGGTATCTCACTAATTTATAAAAAGACCACTTTTTCATACGTGATGTCATTTAATTTCCGGCCCACACAAAAAGTATTGATCAATAATTAATTATTAATCGCATTCTTTTTTTTTTTACAAAAAAAATTGAGTACTATAACATTGATTGGATCTCAAATATACAGTAGAAATAAAATATTGGAATGACCTACTAATATCTAAGTGATAAGTAGACTATAAAAAGATGAATGATTGTATTTGTCAACACAATAATTATAACTATCAATAATATACTTGTTTATAAATTATAGGAAAAAAAGAGTTACGCATAAGATGTATTGCCTCACACACTTTCTAGCTTTAGAGTTTACTTATATATTTTTAGTATTTAAAATTCATAAGTTATATAATAATCCATGAGCTGATATGATTGAATCTGTATATTATCCATGTATTCAATTCCGAATAACATTCAACTGAGCTATACCAAAATGTAGATCGAACCAATCGATTATTTTTTTTCTTTTTTAGATAGACATAAAAAAGCCTATTATAACAAGATTTGATGTATGTATTTGTGAATTGTATATCATACATGATAATATGATACATATCTCTTGATGACTTACATAGCATAGAAGGTAGCAAAGTCCCCAACTTGAATATGGTGAACATTGAAAACATAAGATTACATGGTAAAGTACGGCTTTGCTTTTATCATTATCAAATCAAACGGTTATATTATACACAAATTCTCATTTGTGACGGACCGACCCGTCGCAAGCTTGCGACGGGTCAAATCTCCCTCACAAAGAGCAAGTGAGGGGCAAGTGGGGTGCAAATGGAGCTCCCACTTGCCTTGCCACTTGCTCTTTGTGAGGGGGATTTGACCCGTCGTAAGCTTGCGACGGGTCGACCCGTTACAAGCAAGACTTATTGTATATTATATGGTGCGTGCTCCGTACTTGTTCGACCTATTTATTAAGATCCCACTTTGAACTCTTTTTTCCCTTTTTTTCATGAAACTTGGACTTTAGTGCTTACATTTAGTGCCTTTTATTTTCATTTTTTGTTTTGTTTTCTGACCAACTTGCACGAGAATGTGCTCACATTTGGGCTTTTGTTTTTCTTATATGTAAATTTTAGATGGCTCTTTGGAGTTTGGACATTAGTAGGTTGCTAGAGGTGGTCATGGACCGGGCTGAGCTCGACTTGGTTACGGGTTACGCTGGATGGACTAATCCCGACTTGTTCCCTTTCGATGAAGGTCGGATCCAGCCAAATTGGTTAAGGCTTGATCCTAACTTGGTCCGGTGACACATTAGGGGTGGGTTCGGGAGTCCGGTTCGGACAAGATGCGTCGAGTTAGGGCCGATTTAAACTTTTTTTTTTGTAATGTTTCAAAATGAGAAAGAATAAAGCGGAAAATATTCAACAGGTTTTAACCAGGGAGGGGCCAGATTAGGGTCCATATAGGAGTTGGGTCGACCCATGGGCCAAGTTAGACATGTTAGGGGAGGCTGGGCCTTGGTGGGTTTACATGCCGTCTTAGCGGCCACCGCCACTTCTTCTTCTATTCCCCCCCCCCCCCCCTTTTCTAACGTTTCTAATGATCGATATTAAATGCCTTTGATTTGATCTCAACCGACCATATGAAATAAAGATAATAATCAAAACTCCGACAACAAAATTAAGGATTAAGCTTCCGATAAATGCACACTCAAAAATATCAATTAATGATCAGTATTCAGAGGTTTTGTCGTCGGAGTTTTGATTATGGCGAGCCAGTATTATGGTTTATTATGCTCATGCAAAGTGAAATGCACACCCAAAAAGATCAATTAAATCCCTTATAGAACGTGAGTTACTTCATCCAGAAAAAAAAAAAAAGAGTTTTTCAACTCCTAAAAAATAGTAACCAATAAGAAGAGAGAAAATGTTTCTCCTTTTATATAAAGGAGATTGTACAACTAGTTTAGAACCCTTACCTAAATGTCAGTACTCTTTTTTTTTTTTTTTTTTTTTGCAAAAGCAAGTGCACTAATAATAGACCGAAGTCGGAATTACATCAAGATGGAGGGTCGGGGTTAAGAGTCACACAAGCCTACACAAAGTCTAAATTACAATAATCAATTACAAAGGGGTTGGGGAGCAAAGTCCCAAATGAAACAACCATTACTAGTAGTAGTGTATTTGATATCGATAGAGATGTTAACAAGTTTATCCGCATAGCAACCGATATGTCAATCTCTTCTCAAATTAAACAGAAAATTTCCACGGTACCCCTAAATTTGACACTTTGTAGATCGGATATACCTTATAATTCTTCTTGACTAGGGACCTCTCAAGTCTTAAGTCTCAAGTCTCATCCAAATTTCAATAAACAATGACACTTAATCAGTTAATTGCTCATACAAAGTTCAAAAATTCACAAAATTGTAATTTTTCGTATATGACATATTGACATCTACGTAGCCTTCATTTCACACGTTCTCAAAAAACGAGTAAAAAAGGAGTATATTTTTTAAGCAAATTCAATTTATTTGTACACAATTATCTTATTCAATGAACACATATCTTATTCCTTCACTTATGGTAATCTTACGTATAGTGTGTGTATATATATATATATATAAAATCTATATACGGTAAGGTTTATATAGCAAGATCAAGTAATTTCATAGACAAAAAAACATTTCAAAATTGACTTATAGTAGTGTCATGGGTTACACCAAACATATACAATTGGTCATTCTTTTGTTGTTCGTAATGTTACTTACTGTCATGTTCGAGCCAACAATGTCACAATATAACCTCAAGAAATATACGGTTCGTGTCATTAGTCACACGGTCACTGCACCAATTAAAGTACGTTGCCAATCTAAGGACGATGATCTTAATACCCGTGTCTTACAATCGGGCGAGGAGTTCAATTGGACGTTTAGAGTGAATTTTGTGATGATGACTTTGTATTTTTGTCATTTTTATTTGAAGGAGAGCGAAAAGAGTTTGACGGTTTTCCAAGTGAACGCGATGGGATTCATGTGTAATCGAGAATATTTATGGGTAGTTGATGAAATTGGGATTTCTCAAGGTTGTGAAGGTGAGACTCCACAATTAGTAACCGGATGGTAATCATAGATTAAGGATATGAAATTGTGAAATCATGATTTCTTGAATTTTCATTCTATTTGTTGTTGTTGTTGGAAGATGATTTAGTAATGTTTTTTTTTTTCATTAATGTATCAATGTATGTATTCTTTTATTATTGATGTATTTGAAAATGGACACGTTTTCTTCCTTCATCAAGTTTTAAAGTTAGAAAAAAGCATAAGTCATGATAAAAAGTCTCCATGGTAAAATCAATAAAAATTATCTATTAAAAACATTCCTAATGTAGGAAGGTCATTGTTATTGGATGACAAGTTGAGGCAAATGGATGAGGTGATCATAAAACCAAACATTCCTAATATAAAAATGTAAATAAATAACCGAGTAACTCAAATATGAATTAGGTAAATAAATAATTGGGATGCTAATCTATCTATTACCAAACATTCCTATAACCGAATTAGATTGTTATTAGTAGTAGTAATTCTTTAACGCATGCTAATCTATCTACTAAAATCGATTTAAGAATGCTGACTTTGTTTTTGAAACAGATTTATAAGTAACAATCGATACTCAAATAGGCAAGGTTTAATTTATACACGGTAATTGTAATTGTCGATGTCAATCTAGCGTAGAATTTGTTTATGCACATCCTCTACAATAACATCGTTGTTTTGAGAACAATAATTTTTTTTATATGTATAATGATAAAATAGAGTTTTTATTATCGTTAATTGGTGAGAGTTAGAGTTTTAAATAAGGCCGTTTTTTATTGCACAATTTGTAGTCCTTATTAAGGATGTGAATTTCACCTGCATCCGATCAAAACCCGATCCACCCGATTTGAAAAGACGGATAAAAACGACTTAAATGGGTGATAGGTAAAACGGATTACAGATAGATGATAGGTTGAATGAAGAAATTATACGGTTAAACTTAAATGATTATCTAAATTAACATTGTTTTTTTAGAGAATAAAAAACTTTAATTTTAACTCGAAACGTATAAATACACAATCACTCGTATAGCACCTAATACACCTGTTTTATCCACCGATGGCGATGACGGATGACGGATGATAATTTTCACGGAAGACATATACATTTGATGCGATTTTAATGTGACAGAGAAGGTTTCACCCGACGCGAATCTGATCCATTGTCGTCCCTAGTTCTTACAGGGCCAAGGGCCAAATGAAGCACGTTGAAATAAAATCACGATTGATATTCATACCTTTGTTTCAAGAACGAAATAACATTCATACATTGCTTATAAAGATTATTATTATTCCAACAAGTTTTCAATTAGGCAAACACTACAAGGTTTCAAAGATGGTTCAAAGGATTAACAAGAAGATCATTCAAATGCCCACTGGTTTTCCTTTCGAACCGCTTCTTCTTCTTCCGGTGTGAAGTCGTTCGTAATGTTGAATGTCTTCCTCACTTCCTCTACCGTCTTATTTTTGATACCGTCCGCCACCGATTGACATGTCAATTCCAGCAAACTCTTGATGTCCAGATAATTAGCAGCCTGAAATAACATCATTCACAACATGTTAGGATTAACAAGTTATTTGATACGCATCAAAATGAGACTAAGCGAAGTTTGAATTTATCTCGTTTATGTAATAGAGTTAAGGCGATCTATTCACTACAGTTCTATTATTTGGAATAATCCTTCAATCCTCTGGATTGAAGGGCTATTAACATATGTCCTAGGATTAACATTACAAAATCCGTATCACATAAACAAATTACATGGTTATTCAAATTATAGAATAGACGTTTCTTAGGCTTAGTTACCCTTCTTTATTGTGCTAGTTAAAATCTTATGTAGGCAACCAAACGAATTGGCTACTTAATCCGCATGAATTCGATATTCCTATGGAGTTTATTCGATATTCCTATGGGGTTGTATTCCAGCGCTCAACAAAACGATACCTTAAAAGGGCACTTTGGTCAACGTTGATAAATTCTTTTTTTAAAAAAAAATTATTTACAGGTTAAAAAGACTGTATCAAAAAAAGTCAACAAACAAACGACATAGAAAAAGCTAATTAAGAACGTGAACAACATACCAAGATGAGATCAAAAAGGGCAGTTTGGTCAACCTTGACAAATTCTTCATCCCACTTCTTAAGCTCATCATCACCAGCAACACCAGCAGCAGTAGATGTTGATGCATCAGCGGGTTTCGTAGCGGCCACATCGACATGTTTCTTACAATACTCGATAACCTTAGACAAAGTCTTAGCAGTAACATTAGGAAGCGGAATTGCGTTATCAGCACAACCGTCTTCTATCATGTGTTTTATCGTTTGTGATTCCAACGCAACAATTTCGTCCACTTCGAAATCCTCATTGTCGGATGATTTCAAAATGATCTTCTTTGATGATGTTTCCGCCATTGTTGTTGTTGTTGGTTTTTCTCTTCTTTTTTTCTCTTGTTATTTGAGAGAGTTTTTTTTTGTGATGAAAGAAAAGTGTGAGGTAAGGTGGGTTTATATAGTGGAAGGGATTCGAAAACGTTTCGGAGTAGGAGACTTGGAAAGTATACCAAAAAAAAAAAATGAATCAACTTTTTTTGGGTATGTAAATCGGACTTTTAATTCCGGTTTTGAGTATAAGTAGAACTAATATGGGGTAAAACTAACCTAATTTTACTAAAATCTCCAATTAATTACAAAAATTTAAGGAAAACGAAACTTTAATACTCGTATTAATTTTCGACTTAGTCCCTCTAATTCCATACATAAAAACTTAGAACAATTTAATAGAGCCGTTATCAATCAGGATCGACTAGCCGTTACATCTGATTTACTAGCCTTTGTATCCGATTTACTAGCCGTTGCACATAGCTATCCATATTTCTTGCCTTGCTTAGCATTAGGAAATTCCTTATCTATCCAGAGCTTGCAAAAGCTGACCCGATCCGAGAAACCCGATTTGATACGCTCGAAATCTGACCCGATAGAACCCGATAATTGGGTGAACCAAAACCGACCCGACTCGAGCCAAACCCGACCTGATAACCGATAGCAGCCTTAATTTTTCAGCTGAAACCGACCTGAACCGACCTGATACTCTGATTTTTATATATAAGTCTAATACAATTAGTAAAAGTAATAATAACGGAAACGGTTGTAGTGAAAGTATTAGCAACATATGTCAAGTGAAATTCATAGTATTACATGCAGGAGTAGTGAAAGTAACAATAACTATAAGATATGTTATATAATAATATATTATAAATGATAAATTTATGGATTAGGCAAGTTTCTTACGTATAATTTTATTTCCTAGAAAATAAAATTTAAATGTTAAATAGAGGTAGCATGGGCGGAGGCGGGCACCAAGCCTAGTATCATTAATTATGAAACTTCTTAATTTCCCTCAATGGTAAAAGTTTCATACTTACTATGTCCCCCCTACCCCCCAAGAAACTTTAATGGTCGTATTAATTTTCGACTTAATCCCTCTCGGTCCATAAATAAAAACTTACAACAAATTCATAGAGCCGTTATAAATTAAGATAGACTAGCCGTTGTAGATCTGATTTACTACCCGTTGCATTTGATTTACTACCCGTTCCATTTGATTTACTACCCGTTGCACATAGCTATCAGTATTTCTTGCCTTGCTTAGCTCTAGGAAATTCCTTATCTATCAAGAGCTTGCAAAAGCTGAGCCGGTTCCCCTGAAACTCGACCCGATCGTTCGAAACCAGACCCGATAAAACACGAAAATTGGGTGACCCGAAACCGACCCGACTCGACATGATAACCGATAGCAGCCTTAATTTTTCCAACCCAAACCCAACCTGAACCAACCCGATACACTTATTTTTACATATAGGTCTAATAAAATTAGTAAAAGTAATAATAACATAAACGGTTGTAGTGAAAATATTAGTAGTAGCAGTCAAGTGAAATTCATAGTATTACATGCATGAGTAGTGAAAGTAACAATAACTATAAGATATGTTATATAATATTATATTATAAATGATAAATGTATGGATTAGGCAAGTTTATCATAATTTTATTTCCTTGAAAATAAAATTTAAATGTTAAATAGAGATAGCCCGGACGGAGGCGGGCACCAAGCCTAATATCATTAATTATGAAACTTCTTAATTCCTCTCAATGGTAAAAGTTTCATACTAACTATGCCCCCCCTCTTTTCGTTCCCTAATATGAAACCAATTTTGTATTTTAGAAACCAGTTTCATATAAGGAGCTTTTTATTATGTAGACCAATGGTAAAGAGCTCCTTATAAGATATGAAATTTCATATTTTTCCCTTTATCAAAATCATGGTGATCAAACTACAAAGCTTATTCTTCATCAACCGGTCATTTAAACCCATAAAAACAATACTCCTTACACTCTGCTCAACACCGACTATCCTGGAGGAACGATCTCCAAGGTTATCTTTCTTTGCGATAACTATGATGCGTGGGCTTAAGCACTACGCCTTTCCATTCGCGCTAAACAAAAACTTTGGCCTCTTAGTGGCACTATCCCTGCACCCACATCCGAAGACAATACAACGAGTCATGATGGGTCGTTAATGCCATGGTCATCAATTAGGTCTTAAACACCACTGAAGACCATCTTTGTGATACTATCTCGTTTCATGGCCGTGACAAAGACTTAGGAGACAAACTTACTCAACGTTCTTCTGTTGTTAATGAGACAGACATTTATCAACTCCAATCTGTAATCACGGATTGCAAACAATCTAGTACTGAATCTACCATGACATACTTTGGTCGTATTAAAAGATAATGGGACGATCTCAGTGATACTATTCTGCAATCTTCGGTAACCGAGATGGTAACAGTCTTGTTTAGCTGGGAAGGTCTTGCAAAGGCTTTTAGTCAAATATGAGTGTTACAAAGTGGTATCAGAGCATAATGATCGCACTACGCCTTTCCATTCGCGCTAAACAAAAACTTTGGCCTCTCACTGGCACTATCCTTGGGCATGCACCCACATCCGAAGACAACGAGTCATGATGGGCCGTTAATGCCATGGTCATTACTTAGATCTTAAACACCATTGAAGACCATCTTTGTGATACTATCTCGTTTCATGGCCGTGCCAAACACTTATGAGACGAACTTACTCAACGTTCTTCTGTTGTTAATGAGACAATGATTTATCAACTCCAATCTGTATCATGGATTGCAAACAATCTAGTACTGAATCTATCATGATATACTTTGGTCGTATTAAAATATAATGGGACGATCTCAATGACATTATTCTGCCATCTTCGGTAACCGAGATGGTAATAGTCTCGTTTAGTTGGGAAGGTCTTGCTAAGGCTTTTAGCCAAATATGAGTGTTACAAAGTGATATCAGAGCATAATGATCATAGAGGCTAACCAATGAATCTAATGAAATTAGGAGCGTCTAATAAAATGAACCCCAGGTAGAAACTGTTAGGATTCCCTCTTAGTTCGATTTGGGAGACGTTCTTAATACGCACCATTCACTACAACAATCAAGTCCAGTACCGACCGTTTTTAGCGGTCGCTAATAGTGAAAATCGGTCGGTAATACCCCTTACCGACCGTTTTTTCTTCCTTAGCGTCCGAAAAAAATCGGTCGGTAATTGTGGTCGGTAAATTTTAGATACCGACCGATTTCAAATCAGTCGGAAAAATACCGACCGAACAATCCGTCGGTAGACAGAAATTCCGTCGGTGCGAAAACATATTGACTTGGTCAATATCAAGCCCCAATCGGTCGGTATTACCCAATTCGGTCGGTAATTACCGACCGACGGTCGGTCGGTATCCCCATTTGGTCGGTCGGTGCCACATTGTATCAATTAATAATCAGAATGTTTTTGGACGGCAATCGGTCGGTATTTTGGTGACGTCGGTCGGTAAATAATATATGTCGGTCGATAATTCCTCTTTGTCGGTCGGTATCCAATGTGCACGATTTGGGTGATTTTTGCTTCTTATTGTCCCCCATTTGCTATATTTCCTGCAAATATTTCAAAATATATACAAATGCATTCGGAAACAATTTTTTGAAAACCATAAACCGTCTTTCAAATTAGAAAATTAACAACGTAATCTTACAACCAAGATAACCATAACGCTACATGTCTTACATCTACAGTAACCATGTCTTATACAACAAACTACTAAAGTTTACATTACAAGTAACCATGTCTTACACAACCAACAACCTTAAACTTGAAAACCATTTCCGCCTCCACCGGAATTATCGTTATTTGGGTTATAAGGGAAATCAAATGTGTTATTGTTGCATCGGTATTGGGTTTGGGATTCAAATAGTTTGGCTAAGGCCTCAATTTGGCGCCTTGTTTCTTCCCGTTCACGCGTACTAGCGACTTGACTTGCCGTGATTTGTTGCCTTAGTTCTTCTTGATTTTTCATGTAAAGTTCTTCCCTTTGTTGCATCTCCTCTCTACACTTCCTAAACTCTTCGGCTTCCCTCTCACGTGCTTCAATTGATTGACTTAGAACACCCGGGATATATTGTTGGGAGGCGGAAGAATTACCTGTCGACGATGATGACGCCGGGGGAGTGTAATATAGTGAGGCGGCGGTCCCTAAACCAAAGACTTGGCCCTTCTTGTATCCATCCACCGAATCGAACCAAACCTTGTTAGCGTCAATCGGAATTCCTTGCTCCGTAAGCTCGGCTATCATCCTTTCAAAATTTTGCTACATTGTCAAAAAGAAAGTTGTAAATAACTCATCTATCATCCTCAGAAAGTAAAAAGCGTCTATCGGAAGTCCTAACACAAATGTAAAAATGAAATTTCGAATGTAGTAATACTTACATATCTCGCTCGGGCAGTTGGATGACTCCATTGCTCCTCACCATCAACCATTTTCCTATGGCTATCAAGAAATAGCTCCACTGCATTAGGGGCTATACCCCCTTATCTTTCGCCTTTAATAAAACCAAATCAAACATTAACTTCAAATTAAAAATACTAACATTACACTAACAAAGTAAATTATCAACTTCAAATACTTAAATAAGTTCAAATTATTTACCATCTTAGCAGCATGTTTAACAGCTTTGATTGACCCGTAGTGATGTGTAGTAGGACCATCTTCGCCGCCTTTCTTGTTGATGGAAGCTTGTTTCGATCTCTCGATAAACGCCTTATTCTTCCGCTTCTCGATTAATTCTTTGAAAACATTAGGATGCATCCAACCCGGGCCAACCGGATTCTTACCTTTTATCATCTGGCCGGCATCATACATGGCGTCTTTTTAACGCTTTCTACACGTCTCATTGTATTGCTTCCTACACTCATCCTCATACTTAGGATCCCAATTGCACAATGTCTACACATAAAAATAACAACACTGTAAAAACAACAACACTTATAAATTAATAAAGTAAAAGTTAATATATATAAATACCCGAAAACTATCAAAGCACACATCTCTTTCCAAAAATTATCAAGGAAGCAATCTTATCTACACATTTGTGCGATAAGTTGTGCTCACATTTTATGTTAACAACCCTTGCAGCTGCTTGTAACACCGACACATCGCTCCCCTCATATAAAGGTCTCTCCGCCGCATCTAACATATCAAAAAAACTCTTCAACTGAGGGTGTGGAGTTTCCTCTTCACCGATAGGGGGTTCCTCCATATGTTCTAATGCACGGTCACCTAAGGCATCTATTACCATCTCTCGATATGGTCCTTTTATGGGAGATTGAGTAGTGTTTGGTACATTGTTTGGTATTTTCAAGGAGAAAGACTCACCATGACACACTCAATCATAATAATTTCCCGTAAAACCTTTACTAATAAGGTGTTCTTGTACCACGAATTCACTCAAGTATTTCAATTTTTGCACTTTACACATGGACATCTAATCAGTTGTGAATTCCTAAATTCATCTCGAGTTTTAACATATTCAAGAAAACTATTCACCCCACATACAAACTCATACTTAACCATCTTCCTAACATCAACTCTTTCATACATCCATTCTCGTTCAACCCTCTTCATTATAAATCTATATAAATACATAAATATAACATAATTAGGCAATCCAACAACTAATTGAGACAATCTACATTCTTACTAAATAGGCAATCTAAATACTAATTCGAATTACCAATTTTAACCAGCTAATCAAATTATACTACCAACATAAAATTTCTAACTACCAAATTTAACCAACATTCAATTTCACAACCAAAGTCCAACATATATCTACTACTAACAACATATAATAAGATATATCTACTACTAACCACATATTTCTACTACTAACATCTTGAACATACTAACAATTACATATACTAACATATAAACAATTACATACTAACAATTACATACACTAACATATTAACAAACCCCCAATTTAACCCCCAATACACTAACAATTACATATACTAACATACACTAACAATTACATACTAACAATTACATATACTAACATAATTGCAAATAATTAAAAAACCCCCAATTTAACCAAATCTTAACCCTAACTTAAACAACTCTAAATTAGATTCAAATAACAACAAATAATCAAATCCTAACATAAAATTAAGGGTAAACACAAACATAAACACAATTAAAACAACTATAAACACAAAAACTAAGAGAAAATCATACCTTTATTAAATAACTAGAAGAGAGAAGGTGGTTGTTGAGAAAGGAGGGAATGGCGTCGGCGGTGGTCGGCAGGTGAGAAGCGGCAGGTGAGTGGCGGCGTCGACGGTGGGTGAGTGGCGGTGGTCGTCGGGTTTGGGGAAAGGGTTAGAGTGAGAGTGAGTGAGTAATAATAGAATGAGGGATAATCGTTTTGTTTTTCACATATCAGATTTCATACCGACCGATTGGGCAGTCGGTCGGTAATTTTGCCTAATCGGTCGGTATTTTAGACCCTTACCGACCGCATACGCCCATTAGCGACCGATATGATATCGGTCGGTAATTTTACCGACGGATTTTTTGAATACCGGCTGTCGTCGGTCGCTAAGTTATATTACCGACCGTTTTAAATAGCGGTCGGAATGTGCGGTTGGTGCAAGGGCTGATTCTTGTAGTGATTACCCTTTGAGTTTCGAACTGGTAATCGCGGAAAGTGTAAAGGAGTGAGGTAGTTAGAGTGTAATGTTATGTGATTAGTTATTATGCTATGAAGTTTTAGTGTGGTCAGTTGATACGTGTGTTCAAAGGTAATATTGTGATACGGTTATACTAGTTGAAACATTGTTTTGGAAGATGAGATATGACATATTGTTGCTAATGAAAAGGTCAACATATTGGATGTGGAATGGTTTGATATTGGATTGCTTTAACATGTTTGGAAAAAATAATGAGCATAGTACCTTGGTTAAAGATGGTATTGTTGCATGATAAGCTAAATATGTATGACTAAGTTGAGATAGTAATGTTTCTAACATGAAAATTGACATGATTGAATTTATTGATATGAAATATGATGAAGTTGATTGAAGTATGTGATTTTGTATGTAATTTGAATGATATGTCTAGCGATATATTATTGGCTTAAAAAGGTGACGATTATGTGTCTAGCTTGATTATTTTAAATGAAATTGTGTGATTATGCATGATGCGTTATCTCTTGTTAAGTTGTTAATTTTTATTGTTGATATTAGAATGAGAAAGGTGTGATTTGACATGTGAAAGATAGAAGAAATGAATAACGGGAAACCATTTTGAGAAAATGGTGGTTGGAATAGTGTTGTTATGCGATAAGCTAAGCTAATAAGATACACTTGTTGTTGTTGATTGATTTGCTGAAACTGGTTATGTTGTGAAATTTTGTTGGGCATAATATAATTATAAGTGAATTTAAATTAGCACATTCTCATTAGAGATTGTAAGCTTATATCCTGTCCGTTTTATATTATATACGTCGTTTAATACAAAGTAAAAAATTTAAATTATACTCCCTCTTATTCACTATAAATTTGATATTCCCCATTCCTTTTTTCACAAAAAATAAGGTAGTTAATTTTGACTACAAAAAACACACTACCCCACATGATATTGAATTTGGATCACACAAAACTTATAAAAAAAGGAAATATGGAAGATATGTCGAATAATTTCATAGGAGAAATAAAAAAGGTTATCAAGAATAAGAGGGAATATGTAATTTTACATTATTCCAAGTACATGACATATTCAAAATCCACTAGGTTGGTGCAAAATGGCTATTTTTCGGTTCTATGAAAACATTCATTATACATGTTATGACCAAATTTCACAGAATTTGTATGTGTCACGTGTCGAGCGAGGAGTGTCAATGACAATGTGACATGGATCAATGACGTGGAGGCGGAACCAGGAGGCGGGATCTAGAAGGAGAACTTAAGGGTGAACCTGGACCCAGAGTCGGGAGGCAGAACCTAGAACTAGAGTCGGGAGGCAGAACCTGGACCCAGAGTCCGGAGGCAGAACCTGGAACCAGAGTCTTGAGGCATAAATCCGAAGAAGAGAGAGGATAATACTTGTGCAGTCAATGGAAAAAGTCAATAACGGCTAGTCAACAACAACTATTTCTCATGGAGCAATTAAAAGAGCATTTAATGGAGTCAACAACAACCCCTTATTTTGGTGTAACTGCCTCCTACAAATGTGTAACTGCTGCTGTAATTATGGACGGAGTTAAGGAACGGAAACCCTAGAGAAGAAATACTATAAAAGCCAAGTGAAACATCAGAAAAAAGGACTCATCCCACACTCAAGCAAGCACACAAAATACAACAAGAGGATCATCTCATCTTCTCTAATCTCCACCGCCACCATCATTCATTCTCAGCTACACATCAACATCGTAAAACACAACAAATACACCTGAGTTCTGGGAGAGGCTCCAGCAAAGGTTCTGTCAGAGGCTCCAGCAGAAGACGTTCCTCCAGAGTTCTTATTTCACTCTTATAGCTACATCATAATATGTCTTAAAGAATTATAGTGCATATTTGGCGGGATTCCGACTCCCCCCGCGGTTTTTCCCACATTGGGTTTCCGCTTCACTAATCTCTTGTGTCCACATTCTATTTCTTTGCATTTTATATTTGCCTTATCATCATCACATTATTGTTCAAATCGTTACTATAGACGGTCACTTTAATCCACAACCTTAAATCAACTACGCGGTAAATGTTTTACCAAAACAATACATAACTAACATGAAAAGTAGCAAATCAGCCACATATGTTTGTTAGTATGTGCAAATATGGGTGTCAATGAGGCGGACTGCTGGGTGCGGAGAAAGAGTATCCTGCACCCGCACACGCATCATAGAACTATAATGTGTACCCACAGCTAGGGTTGAGCAAAAATATACGATACGTTTTTAATATACGGATACGATAAGGTATACGGTTTTAATTACACGGATTTATGGGTACACGATACGAATTTCCGGATATACCGGGTCGGGGAAAATCAAAACCGGGTATACGATTTTTGACACGGTTTAATTAAAAATAACAAAAAATAAGTTGTATGTGAAACTTTGGGTTTGATATGTACTATTTGTGTGAAAATTTGTGGGTCAATCTTTGGATGTGAAACTTGCAATGTACGTAACTACTTTGTGGGTGTCAAAGTTTTATGTGAAGCGATGAAATTTGCATTTTGGCATCTTAAAACTAACTTTGCAAGTAGTTATGTTTCCTAATAATATGTCTGATAGATTATATAAGCCTCCTAGTAATTGGGTGTTACTAATTTTGCGAAATAAAATTTTTAGTTTTGACCATTATTAATTAAACCGGTCCGGGTATACGGTTTTCGGGTACTCGGTTTAACCGGGTATACGGAGACCGGGTACCCGGTTAAATCAGGTCGTATCTGGGTATTAATTTTTTCCCTTAAAAAAACCGGATACCCGATACGGTTTTTAAAACCGTATCGGGTACCCGGTTTTGCTCACCCCTACCCACAGCCACCCCACGATCCGTGCGTGTGACACCCTCAAATTTGCGGAAAGAAAAAAAATTATTTAAATACATAAAAGAGATATGATAAGACATAACGAAGGTGTCATAAATTAAAAAGGTCATTACAAAACGGAAATAATATTCTACGAAAGAAATATACAAGACGGGAGACATATCTCCCGTATAAATACGGAAATAAAAGTGTGTACAATAATATACAAACTATGAACCGAATATAGGTCCAAGGTAAATACTTCGCTCGCTAGCTCGTCCATGTACCCCAAATATGCAACACCACCTGTTCGACCGCATTAAATATAAACACGGAAGCCACAGTCAGTGGGGAGTAACTCCGAGTTCTCCCAGCCACGAAATGTCGAGTTTAATTAAACATGAATAACATAAAAGCAATGTATATGGGAAATACAAAACTTTAACATATATGATATGCTTTTCATGTTATGAAACAAATAACTAACATATACCCTATCATATGAAAGCTATCATGTGAATCCGATAATAAAATATAACCCGAGGTAGGGAAGCTGGTATGATGGCTCAGCGGTTACCATGTAACATGGCCCTGATACACTCAAACCCTAATCAACACGTAATCATGTGAATCAGTTAACAATCGGTAATCCAAACTCTATCAATCTTAGCCGGCTTGCATCTCACCTTCTAAAACTCATAGAATCATACAAACATGAAAGACCAATACTTCTACAAACAGGCATAAGTTCTTAGCACCGTAAATAGTCGACTTCTGTAACTCGAGGCTATACCACAAGGTAGGAAAACATCCTAGTCCTAGACTGATCAGACCTAGCGACAACAGCTATTCAATTCCCCGTCCCATGACATAACCGTCTATGAGAAACTCTACTAGGCGACCCCCTAAGCAGAGATGGCTAGTACTTAAGCTGGCTCCATTCCCAAAGTGGAAGCAATTAGGCAGCCATGCTCCAGCTTGGAGATAAACCCCCCAGGCCGGAACACAAAAGCTATCAAGCAGTGAACTATATACTCGGTAAAGATAGTAAGGCCTATCCATGTCATGGTCCAAGATACTCATTTAGAATTAGAATGGTCAAGACGCCATATACTCATAATTCTCTATGGGTACTTAGTCAACACGACACCAACCATATAATCAAACAGTCACGGGAAAAACTTCCTATCATGTTACTAATTGCATATAAATCATATTCAAATATCGTATCGCCTCATATCTACTAAGGCTCATTCATTCATTCATTAAATAAAACCTTACCTGAAGACAAATCCCCGACCAGAGTCCCGCGACGGGTCATCAGTCAAAACGGGGCTGACTAGATCGTAGTTTGACCAAACCCGTTTGGTCAAACCGGCTAGAAACAGAGTCTTTACCATTTAGACTTGAACATAAAATCATCATATTCAATTCATGCTATTTTATTCCAACTTCTAACATGTGAATTATTACATCTTACGAAAACCCGCTTGACTTAAAGGATATCAAATTAAACTACAATCTCGTATTATAATTTCTAACATGTGAGAAATAATAATATTATGAAAACCTTTTAATTAAATAATTTACTTATGAAAATTTCCCACTTGCTAAATATTACAAAACACGATAAAATAACAATAAACTCAAAAACCGTCACAAGTCCAAAGAGGGACCCACGGTTCATGGGTTACACCGGTTTTGGTCATCATTTCTAAAAATCGTTCCTTAATATTTCCCGCATGCTTAACATATTTAAAACCCGTCAAAACAACAACAAAACAATCAAGTATCGACTCAAACTCAAAGGACCAAAACACGGACCAACCAGACTGGGCTGGACCGGGTCTGAACCGGCCTGAACCGGCCTCGTTTGGCTCGGTTTTCCAGCCACCAAAACAGCCACCCTACGGCCACCACCAACATCAACTCTAAATTATTTCTAACATGTTTTAATTAACAAACAACCATTTTTACAACCAATTTAACCCTCATCCATACAAAAATCATGATTTTGAACAAATCATCCAAATATGTCAAGAACACTAAACATGTTAAAAATTCATACAACATAATAAAAATAACAACTTATCATGTTACTAGTTAAAAACCGTAAATAACAATAATATAAACAAAAACAAAAGTATGTAACATTAATTCGTCAAGTAACTCGGAATCGTTACCTTAGCTAGCACAAAATCAAGTAGCACCAAAATAAGAACTAAGAAACCCGTCTACTAGTCTTCTTCTAAAATATACGAGTCACCAAACTCGTCTTCAAAATCTTCTCCTATAAGAAATGACAAAAATAACATTATTAGAGTTAAAACTTGATTTCAACAATTAAAGTGTTGAAAACGATTTTGTCGGAATTGAAAATAAAACGTACGTGGAGATGGAGAGCGGAGAGGAGACTCTAGAAATATAAGTTAGGACGGATTTGAACAAGTAACGAAGGTTTTGTGACGATTTTGCTCAAGAACGATGAAGAACGCTCAAGAACACGAAGAACGATTATGATTATATTAAAGAAAGTATTAATTAGATATTAAGTTGATTTAATGTAAAATGAAAAGATAAGTAGTGAGTAAAGGGGGAGGGAGTGCCGTGTAAATATAGAGGAATTATGGAGTCGGGTTTTGAAATTGTTGTTACGGGATTGACTCGGGTTTTATAATTATATTATGGTAATTGTTTAAATATAATTAGATATTAAGTTAATTAAATCAAATATCTAGATATTATTTAGATATTATGTTATTGTAATCAAAAGAAAGAAAATATCTAGTCCTAAGAGAGGAGGAGGGAGCCGTGTGATTTTAGAAGAAATCGGGTCTGTTTTTTAAGCGATTTGCGTAATTTAAGTTGACGGATCGATAAAGTCACAAATATCTTAGATATTCGTATTAGTTTAATCAAAAGAATTAAAAGATCTAAAGTGAGTGGAAAAAGATGACATGGGGCGTGTGACTCATGCCAAAGTCGGGTTTCGGATTTGTTTCGGGACTTAAGATGACTCGGGAATAGTTAAATGACGTTCGGGGTTAAATCGTAAAACCTTCTCTTTAATTCCGAATAAATTCAAAATAATTATATTTAATTATCATAAATTCAAATAAATCTTAATAAATTAAAATAAAATAAATTTATTATTTTTCAAATATAATTTCGGTCTTTCAAATTACGGGTTGTTACATCAATGGTTTCCCACTTGCCCTCCCACTTACAAGCTTGTGAGAAGGACCCGACCCGTCACAAGCTTGTGACGGATAGTGACCGTTACAAATGAAATTTGTGCTCAATTATATGGAGAAGTTTAGGTTTTTTTATGAACGACAAAGAAAGCTCTTTTTTGGGCCCAAATTTTGGAGGCCTGGTTCCTGGGCTCAGCCTGAACCGGCCTAGAGCCGCCCCTGGTCGCTATTACATAAAGAGTATATTGATATGCACGATTAATCAATTAATTATTAGTGTCAAAATTCAAGTTTTATACGTAGATCCGCTTGGAATTCATACTACGATCATTGTATATTATTTTGCTTTCCTTGTGTTAACCGAAAATGAAATTAGCATAAACGAAATTAATGAAACACTATTTTGTAAAAGATTATGTTCCATTCAAAAATTTAAATTCACACGAGAAAAAACGATTCAATAAAAAACTATGTGTACAAATATTATCTAACATTTTGCTCAAGAACAATAACTTCTTCTCGTTCTCAGCTTGTGTAGCTCCTCCATAAGTAATTCACCTGCCAAATAATTTATGTTTAAGTCAATCCCCTCTCTAAATCATTTTTATACGATATCAATAAAATTAAAAAATCTACAACAAATTTTCTTAAAATTTATATTTTATTATAGTCAAGTTAATTGTTATAGAAAATTTATGAAAACGACATTAATGTAAACCCTTGCATCGTACGAGCATAAAATCTAGTAAACTATAAAAGATGAAAATTTGCAGCGAATCAAACAAATAGGAGTATTAAAAATTAAAATTAGTGACCACTTTTGTATTTGAGTATTGTAACAATTTTGACAATTTATACAATATATTTTTTCACTAATGATTATGGAGTAAATTAGTTACTTTTGGTAATCCTTAAGAACTTTAATGTCGAATATAAAACGTTGAAAT
>JAIUZE010028666.1:0-10611 GCA_022085475.1 Heliosperma pusillum
TTCATCGTTCTTGAGCAAAACCTCATAAAATCTTCATTTCTTAATTAAATCTGTCCTAACTTATATTTCTAGACTCTCCTCTTCGCTCCCCATATTCACGTACGGTTTTATTTCAATTCCGACAAAATCGTTTTCAACACTTTAATTATGGAAAATCATATTTTAAGTTCTAATAATGTTTTTCTTGTCATTTCTTATAGGGGAAGATTTTGAAGACGCGTTTGGTGACTCGTATATCTTAGGAGAAGACTAGAAGACGGGTTTCTTAGTTCTTAGTTCTTATTATTTTGGTGCTACTTGATTTTAGCTAGCTAAGGTAACAATTCCGAGTTACTCGACGATATAATGTCACATAGCCTTAGTTTCTTAGGTTTTAGTTCATATTATGGTTACTAATGATTTTTTAGTAGTAACATGTTAAGTAGTAGGATTTATATGTTGTATGGAAATTATAATATGTTAGTGTTCTAGACATGTTAGTATGATTTAATTATAATCATGATTTTAATATGCATGATGGTTGAATTGGATGTTAAAAATGGATGTTGTTAATTAAAATGATGTTAGGATTAATTTGGGGTGGTTGTTGTGGTGGCCATTGAATTGGCCGGTTATGGTGGTGGCTGAACCG
This sequence comes from Heliosperma pusillum, assembly GCA_022085475.1. Lineage (NCBI taxonomy): Eukaryota > Viridiplantae > Streptophyta > Magnoliopsida > Caryophyllales > Caryophyllaceae > Heliosperma > Heliosperma pusillum. The sequence continues at coordinate 632 of JAIUZE010028666.1, forward strand.
GCCGGTTCAGGCTGGTCAGACCGGTCCAGGCCGGTCCAGCCGGTCTGGGTTGGTCATTGGTGGGTCCGGGTTTTGGTCTTTGGGTTGTGGCGATGTTTGATTGTTTAATTGTTGTTTTGACGGGTTTTAATTATGTTAAAGCATGCGGGAACTAATTAGAAACGGTTTTTAGTAAAACCGTTAAAAAGGCCAAAACAGCCCATTTTGCCAAAACAGGCCGTGAGGCCCAAATCAGGCCCATGTGGGTCCGGTCCAACTCAGCCCGTGGGTCCACTTTGGGACTTGTGACGGTTTTTGAGTTATCGTCATTTTTATCGTGTTTTGTAATATTTAGCAAGTGGGAAATATTAATACGTAAAATATTTAATTAAAAAGGTTTTTCATAAAATTATTATTTCTCACATGTTAGAAATTATAAGACGAGATCGTAGTTTAAATTTATATCCTTTAAGTCAAGCGGGGGGGTACGTAAAATGTAATAATTCACATGTTAGAAGTTTTAATAATATAACATGTAATGAATATGTTGATTTTATGTCTATGTGATAAAGACTCTGTTTCTAGCCGGTTTGATCCAACGGGTTTGGTCAAACTAAGATCTAGTCAGCCCCGATTTGACTGATGACCTGTCGCGGGACTCGGGTCGGGGATTTGTCTTCAAGTATGGTTGTATTTAATTAATGAATTAGCCTTAGTAGATATGAGGCGATATGATATTTGATTATTATTTAATGCAATTAGTCACATGATAGGATGTTTTTCCCGTGACTGTTTTGATTATATGGTTGGTGTCGTGTTGACTAAGTACCCATAGAGAATTACGATTATATGGCATGTTAAGTCGTATCTTGGCCATGTTTTAAAGGTAACCTCTGAGTTAAGATATTAGTTTTGTTCGGCCATGGTAATTCTAAATGAGTATCTTGGACCATGACATTGATAGGTCCGTACTGTCTTTAACGAGTATATAGTTCATGGTTAATAGCTTTTGTGTCTCGGCTTGGTGGGTTTATATCCAAGTCAGGGCATGGTTACCTAAGCCACTTTGGGGATGGAGCCAGCTTAAGTACTAGCCATCTCTGCTTAGGGGGTCGCCTAGTAGAGTTTCTTGTGTACTTCTGGTCACGAGACGGGGAATGGAATATCTGTTGTCGCTAGGTCTGATCAGTCTAGGACTAGGATGTTTTCCTACCTTGTGGTATAGCCTCGAGTTACAGAAGTCTTCTATTGACTGTCCTGAGAACTTAAGCCTGTTTGTAGACGTATTGGTCTTTCATGTTTGTATGATTCTATGAGTTCTAGAAGGTGAGATGCAAGCCGGCTAGGATTGATAGAGTTTGGATTAACTGTTGTTAACTGATTCACATGATTACGTGTTGATTAGGGTTTGAGTGTATCATGGCCATGTTTCTGAGAGGAACCTCTGAGCTAGCATACCAGCTTCCCTACCTCGAGTTATAGTTTATTATCGGTTTCACATGATAGCTTTCACATGCTAGGTTATTTGTTAGTTATCTGTTTCATCACATGAAAAGCATATCATATATGTTTAAGTTTTGTATTTTCCATATACATTGCTTTTATGTTATTCATGTTTTATTAAACTTGACATTTCGTGGCTGGGAGAACTCGGAGTTACTCCCCACTGACTGTGTCTTCCGTGTTTATATTTAATGCGGTTGGCAGGTTTGTGATGCATACATTGGGTACATTGACGAGCTAGCGAGCGAAGTATTTACCTTGGACCTATATTCGGTTCTTAGATTGTATATTATTATACACTCGTTTCATTTCCGTATTTATACGGGAGATATGTCTCCCGTCTTGTATATTTCTTTTGTAGAATATTATTTTCGTTTTGTAATGACCTTTTTATTTTATGACACCTTCGTTTTGTACTATCTTATTTCTTTTATGTATTTAAATTAATTTTTTTTCTGTCCGCAAATTTGAGGGTGTCACAATGTTTTCGATGTTTTATTAAACTCGACATTCGTGGCTGGGAGAACTCGGAGTTACTCCCCACTGACTGTGGCTTCCGTGTTTATATTTAATGCGGTTGGCAGGTTTGTGATGCATACTTTGGGTACATTGACGAGCTAGCGAGCGAAGTATTTACCTTGGACCTATATTCGGTTCTTAGGATTGTATATTATTATACACTCTTTTATTTCCGTATTTATACGGGAAACATGTCTCCCGTTTTGGATAATTCTTATGTATAATATTATTTCCTTTTGTTATGAACCTTTTTTCTTTAAGACACCTTTGTTATGATGAATATATTTAATAGTAGGTTCCGGTTTTAAAATTTACCGATTTTCACTAAAGTGAACCTATTAGAAACGTATTCTCATCTTTTATTTATTTAAATTACTTGTTTATTTTTCCGCAAATTTGAGGGTGTCACAGTTGGTATCAGAGCATTTTTGCTCCCGACGCACGTTTGTGTACCCTTGTATAAATAACTTGACCCTAATAAAATAATAAACTGTGAGATAGAATGGTAGGATGGGTAGATTAGGATTTATGTTGTAGTCTATTTGTTTATGCTAATTGTTAGGAGTAACTTAATTTGTTTTGTTTTCTTATGAAGATGGTTAGCCTCGTGTAGAAGAGATCTGTGTTATCTAGAAGGAGTATCCTCTACCGAAGATTTGAAGATTTACAAGCCTAATTGAAGTGTATTCCTTCTTTATCTATGAATTCTCTCGTCCTTATTGTATTATGCTCTCTTCCTTCTATCTAGGTGCTTCTTTCTCTTCCAACCTTTTTGCCTCTTGAAAATTTCTCTTGATAGTTCCTCTATCTTACCATTGGTATCCTTACCTTCCTCTTGTAACATTTTTATGGATGTCATACCCATATGTTTGTGGTATATTATACTTAGTCGGAAGAACTTTGAATTTTGTGGAATATTAGTGTTTGTTAGAATGAACTTGTAATTTGAGGATAAACTTAAGATGAAACTCTCCTAGTGATTTTAGACTATGAAAGCTTAATGTTGCAATATCGTTTTGAGGATCGAAATAATCATATTGATCGTTGGTAGTTGTGGTTAAGAATTTTAGAGATGTCTTTAAATGTTACTTGGGAAATTTTTGACCTTAAATGACGGACCCTAACGGGAATAAATACTTTGTGGATTTAGGATTTGATTACACAACTTGAGGAATATTGTCATAAGCGAAAACCGATGTATTGAGAGTTTGAAGGACCTAAATAAATTGATTTACGGTCGCATTGCCCTATGTTTGGCAAAAGATAAGTGAAATGAGATTTGTGTGACTAATCTCTTTGAGGTTTTGTGATTCAACTTTTGAGGATGAGAAGGTTCATTATTAATAATTTAGGGTAAGTGATGATCATTATTTATATACATATTTTATGCCTCCCTTAGACGCATTTTACTCGATTTACCGTATTTCCTTGCTTATTTCTATGCTATTTTATCTAGAATATAGATTCTGCCGCTTTTGTTATGTTTTAATGCAGATTGGATGCATTTGGAGCTTTTTGAGATGATATGGAGCATGGCGGAGTTGGATCGTAGAAGCTAGGCGCGGGAATCGAGGAAGAAAAGAGAAGAAATGAAGGAAAGTGAAGAAAACGAGCTAAAAGAAGGTTTGCTCGATCGAGCAGTCCAACCTTGCTCGGTCGAGTCGTGGTCAGAGCTTGCTCGATCGAGCAGAAGGCCCTTGCTCGATCGAGCAAGTCACTATTTCGGCGGATTTTCGTGTTTTCCTTAAATTTAACCTAATTAGTAGGATCTTTTGTAATATAAAAAGAAAGCTCGTCTTTCTTAATTGGAGATGGAGATACATGCTTTCTTAGGCTTTAGAATACTTTTAGGGTTTAAATCAGAAACTTTAGTTTAATTTACTTTTCCGCTGGATTTTATTCATCAAAGACGATTGTCTTTAGTTCAACTTGTATTCGGTATTTCTCAATCTTTCTTAAGTTATTTATTTAATTGACTTCTTGTTCCTTAATTATTCTTTGTTCATCCTTTCATTGTTGTTAATCATGTTTACTTTAATTATTATTGTTGTTGTTAATATCGTTATGAGTAGCTAAATTTCTTTCTAGGGTTGAAAGGGGATCTAGTATGTTTCGAAGGGGTAGTACTTAATTGATTTGCAACTTGTTGGGGGGGGCCCCCCCCCCCCATGTTTTATCTTTTGATTATCGTTTTAATTCTAGTTGTTTGATTACTGGCCAGGATTAATTAACTAGTCTCGCGAATTAGGATTAACACCGACCGGGTTAAGACTAAGATAGGCTACGATAATTGAATAGACTCGTTTAATGATAGCGATCGCATGTTAAATTGTAGATCTAAAGGGCATAATTGAATCGACCGATCTTGTGACCTTAGATAGCTTTATTGCATGATAATTGATTACTCCCTATCCCTGAATAATAATCCTAGTGAACCTGTGACCCTAGACTTTTAATCTCATTGTTTTCAACCTTATTAGTTTGTTATTGCTTATAGTTAGTTATTGCTTATTATTAGTTGTTATTATTATTGTTATTATTGTTATTGTTATTATTTATTGTTATTGTTGATTGCTTTTAGTTTAGAACTCAAATCTCAAACCCCGAATTGTTACTTTAGAGACAAACCTAGTTTAACAGATTAGAATACTACCGCCTCCCTGTGGATTCGATACCTTTCTTACCGCTAACTATTAGTTAGTAGTGAATTAGGTTTAATTTGATTAAGGAGACGCGAATTTACCCTTATCAAATTTGGCGCCGTTGCCGGGGAGGCAACAGTTTTCTGTTTGTTTCTACTTAGTTTGTCTTTTTCGTCTCAGGGAACCTAAGTTCCTTGAGACCGTTCTCATCCTTTTCTTTAGTTTTTGTTTATGCCCAGGTGTTCTAGGTCTGTTCTCGTGCCCTACGATTCCGAACCATAGAAGACTCTCCGGTCTAGACGAAACTTTTGGAAGGAAATTCAAGAAGCGGAAGACTTGAGTACGCTTGAAACAGTTTACGCCGAATTCATCGCAGAAAAACCGTCCTTAAAGAGGATACACCTATTTCTGCACCTACTACAACCATGTCTACTCTAGCCAGCCACTCGGAGCCTACTGTTGCATCTATTCCCAAGGGATTTCAACTCCCTACTACGGGTAATAGTACTTTTGAGATTCGTCCATCTTATATCTCTTTGGTGGAGCGAAACATGTTTGGAGGGAGCCCTACTGAGGATCCTGCTAAGCATATGGAGAAATTCACCAACTATTATTGCTCTATTCCTTTAACGGGTGGGCTAACGCAAGATCAGATTAAGTTGGTGTTGTTTCCCTTTTCATTACGAGACGGGGCAGAAGATTGGTTGAGTGAGTTAGATATGGCTGCACTTGGCATCACCGATTGGAATTCTTTGGCTCTTGCATTCTACAAAAGATATTTTCCGCCTCAGAAAACCAATGCCATTAGAAGTCAAATCACAAGTTTCAAACAAGGTCCCCAATAGAACTTTAATGAGGCCTGGGTTCGCTTCAAAAAGCTTGTCAAGTCTGTTCCACATCATGGTTTTGATACTTGGTTCTTATGCAACCAATTTTATAATGGGTTATATGACGATCAGAGGACATTGCTCGATTCTGCTGCCAATGGGAGATTCCAAAATAACACTACCGATGCCAATGCTTGGAAGCTAATTGATGAGATGGCTACTCACACTGCTGAGTATGGGAATCCTAGAGGTAATGTGAGGAGAGGAGGTACGATAATGCAGTTGCAGCTCAGTTGGAGGCATTAACTGCCAAAATTGCCGAGTTACAAACTTCAAAGTCCTTAGAAAATAAGCAAACGGTTCATGCCATGGTTCAACAAGAGCCAACCTGTGAAAGATGTGGTACTATGGGGCATACTGCAGTGGAATGTATGAGTACGGTTGAGCAAGTCCTTGCTTTTCAATCTTTTAAGCAAGGTACACCTTACTCCAATTTTTACAATGAAAGGACAAAAGAGCATCCCCATCTATCCTACCGAAGTCAGAATGTTCTTAATCCTACCCCACCGCCACATCAGCAACAAGGTTCTTCTTATGTGATTCCTCAGAATCGCAATTTCCAAGGTAATTATAACCGCTCCAATCAAGGTGGCCAAAACTTTCAACAACCTCCACCTCCACCACCTCCAAGTAATGATATGGCGGAATTGAAAGCCATGTTGCAGCAGAGTCTTATGATCCAACAAAAGCAAGATGCTCATATCTCACAGTTAATAGCTCATAATAAGATGGTGGACACTCAAATTGCCCAATTGGCAATTCAAAATCCACATAAACAACCGGGTAATCTTCCTCCTCAAGGACACCCTCCACATGAGCAAGTCAATGCCATCACCTTGAGGAGTGGAACACATTACAAAGGCCCTGAAATGATAAGGGATGCAACCAATGAAAGCTTGGAAGTTGCGGATCAAAGTTCGAAAAAAGGCGAAAATAAGGCTGAAACAGAGGTTGCTCGATCGAGCAGAACCCCCTTGATCGATCGAGCAACCCAGAAAATTTGCCCAAATTTGTCTCGGGAAGTTTCTGAAAGTTACAGTACACAAAAACTCGATCGAGCAAGCCCTCTGCTCGATCGAGCAACCCTTGATTTGGATGAAAAGCCTTCTAATTCATCTTCTAAAGCCAAAGAAGCCGATCCCATTGTAATTAAACTTCCTTTTCCTCAAAGCCTACATAAATCAAAGCTCGATAAACAGTTTGTGAGGTTTATGGAGGTAGTGAAGAATTTACAAGTGAGTGTACCATTTACCGAGTTGATCACTCAAGTGCCGGCCTATGCAAAGTTTCTAAAGGATATATTGACAAGGAAGCGGTCCTTTAATGAAGTGGAGACGGTTGCATTCACTGAAGAATGCAGTGCTGTGTTGCAATCCAGATCACCACCTAAGCTCAAGGATCCAGGGAGTTTTTCTATTCCTTGTAATATAGGTTGCTTAGCTATAGATAAAGCCCTTTGTGATTTAGGGGCTAGTGTTAGTGTTATGCCATTTTCTATATGCAAAAAGTTAAATATGGGTCAACTTACTGTTACAACCATGACCTTACAAATGGCCGACCGTTCTATTAAACACCCTTTAGGGATTTTAGAAGACGTACCGGTTAGAGTAGGGAAGTTTTTCATACCAGTTGATTTTGTTGTCTTAGATATGGCTGAGGACACCCAAATTCCTATCATCTTGGGACGACCATTCCTCCATACTGCGGGGGCGGTTATAGATGTTAAGAATGGGAGACTTACACTGACAGTGGGGGATGACACTATCACTTTCAACCTAGATAAGGCAATGAAGCACCCCCTACCAGAAGAGACATGTCATAGGGTTGATATTGTTGATTTAATTATTGATGACTGTCCCCCTTTGCGTTTGGATAGAGATCCTCTGGAGATCGCCTTAAATTCCAAGAGTGCTGAAACTGGAAGCTCACGGAGTAAACTCAAGTCCATATGGTCGAGACCATTCACAAAAACCAAGGTGAGCAAGTTTGGGTCAGTTTCACTACAAACCGACAAGGGTGAGATTTTCCAAGTCAATGGTCAGCGCTTAAAGACCTATTACGTTAAAGCATTTATAGGAGTGAGAGAGGTCGTCAACCTTTCCACTCTTGATAAACCACCATGACTTTGAGGTACCACGGTCGTGCGGGACCGATATAAACCAGCGCTAACCGGGAGGCAACCCGGCATTTACTTGTATTTCATTTGTAAATTTTATTTCGTTTAGCTTAATTATCAATGTCACAGTTACATTAGATTTAGTTTGGATATTTACTATACTTGTGCTTTATTGAGTGCGGTGAGGGAGCGATATAACAATTCTATTAAGTGTTTGCAGCTAATACAATTGGAAGTCGCTTTAATAATAAGAAACGAAAAGCAAAGCAAAGAAAGTAAGAAGAAAAGAAGAGAAAATAAGTGCAAAGCTGAACATCACAGGTTGCTCGACCGAGCAAACACATGCTCGATCGAGTTTTTTTTGCTACGTCCAACATCCAGCAACTCAAGCAAGGTTGAAAATCAGAATTTTGAAGGTTGCTCGATCGAGCAAGCTCCTCTTGCTCGATCGAGTCGGTCAGTTCGAACCTGCCCGAAGCTTAAAATGCCAGTTTTCACCAATTTTCTCTTCATTCCTCTTCTTATTTCGTCCTTGTTCTTCACTACCTCACCCTTAGTCTCTTAATTACTGGTATTATCTATCCTTATACTTTCTTCTATTGTATTTTCTTTTAGTTATTTCCCCTTCTCCCTTTGTTAGTTGTGTCCTTTAGGTTGCTGTTGTTGGTTATTATGTGATGCTGTGCTGTTAGCGTCACAATGAGGACACTGTGACATTTAGGTTTGGGGGAGAATCTTTATTTCAGTTGTGTGTTTAGTTTATTTAAAAAGAAAAAAATCCATAAAAATTGAAAAATTTACAAAATCCAAAAACATGTTTTTATTTTATTAGGTCGAGTCTTGGTGAATTAAATTACAATGATGATAATTTGCATTGTTTCTGCATTTGAATCCCAAATAAGTTATCCATGTACATTGTTTTGACTTACTATTTTTGAAAACAAAAGCTCATAGTACAAGTCTTGACCGTTTTTGACATACCTTATGCTAATTAGATTCGGCAATTTTTGTTGGTAAACCACTTAAAATTCTGAGGTCTTTAGAGCTTCCTAGGCCAGGAACATCAATAAACTGGTCTCATTGTTTTTAAGCTTGAGTGTGGTACTCCTTGTGGAATGTGTAACATCAAATTGCATAAGTGTGACATTCGTTTCTTGATACTATACGCGTTCGTTTGATAAGTGCATGATGAAATGTGGTTCTTTTTGTTCAAATAAGCCTCACATAGCCAAAAAGACTTAATTTTATACCCTTATTATTGAGTTCTCTATGTTTAGCCCATTTGAGCTTTTGTAGCCTGTTTCATAACCTATCTAATAGCTACATTCCTAGAATTTGCCTACCTTATCGGGACAGTCGCAGTTGCATGTTTTTCTTATCTACTTGTCTACTATGGTTGGGTCGGGATTTCAAAAAGAATATCAATTGGGTGTAGCAAGTATGTTGGCAATTGTGCCATTTATTCCCTTTGTTGAAAAAAAAGTTATGAAGCAGAAGAAAAAGAAAAAAAAAAGATTTGATTTGAAAAAAATGAAAAAAATGAAAAAGAAGGAAAAGAGAAAAAGAAAAAAAAAAAAAGAATGAAAAAAAATATGTTGCTTCATTGAATTATTCAAGGGAAAATGAAAGGGAATTTACTAGAGTCTAATCCATTTTTCAGAGAGCAATATCGATCTCTCTCTTGTGTTGTCAAAGTTTAAGATGATTTCTCTAGTCGGTGTTGGTTTGTGCTAGTTTTGTAGATTTGTTTTGGTACGTGTCGCTGCGACTACCGGTCTTAGCCCCACATTCCCAAACGTGCCTTGGCACAACCCATTTCTACCTTCACCCATTAGCCTCTTTTTTTTTTGTCCTGATTCATGTACTTTGTAGCGAATGCGTATTTGTTGGGGAAATTACTATCACATTAGAATGCATGCATGTTTCATAAGTTGAGTGAGTGTTTCTATTTCTTTCTATCTTCACAAAATTCACCTTTACATAAACTTATGAGTGTTTGAGTGAATCCGAGAGAATCCGACAAATTGAGCCTTGCAAGATTGAAAGGTATTTGGTTTTTGTCTATACTACGGTATCATGTAAAATCTTGGATTATGAGCTGCGTTTTCTACTTTCCCGTACCATTGAATTTGTTTTATTGGTACAACTTGGTCATTACTTTGTTATAGATATGGATAGCTTGGGATTTGTATGTGCATTGACATTAGCTTTGAGTTTTTCATTCACCATTTGTATGTTTGTCTTTGTATGTGTCGAGTGCTTTGCTTAGGGACAAGCAAATGATTGGTTTGGGGGAGTTTGATGATCATTATTTATATACATATTTTATGCCTC
>JAIUZE010028667.1:0-11632 GCA_022085475.1 Heliosperma pusillum
ACAAAAACTTTTCAGACCATAAATGGACGTTTCAATTGTATTGAATTAGAATCTCATATTATCGACTTTATCGTAAAAAATCAATAAACATGCAATACATAAGTAAAAATCAGAAATTTTACCATACAATATGTAAGAAATGCATGTGAGATCATATTAAAATTTCATGGCCAAAATCAACATGAAACTATTTTTAGTTAACTTTTAACTCATAAAATGCATGTTAACTCGGTTTAAACGCCAAAAATCAAAATAAACAGCAAATTAATCCCTAAAATCACGAAATTTTACCACAAACATTTTGAGGTCAGTAGGTATACATGCACCAAAAATTTTTTGTCAGAATCGTATTTTAACTCAAAATCTTTGATTTATTAGTTATCTTATAACTTTAATAAAAATGTCCAAAATGAACATGCATGCTACAAGCTAGCTCTGATAACAATTGAAAGTCCATAGACCTTAATTAGACTCCTCTAATTATTTACTAAATTACTTATTAATTTAGTTTATAATGATCTATGTAACATGCATGCAAATATAAAGACATTTATATAAAGGAAGAAATTTCCTCACATTGATATGGAAAAATAAGGGCACAACAAGAACTCCTTCTTATTGTTCTTGAGCTATAAATATGGATGAACACAAACAATCTCCAAAGTAGAAAATCTCCTCTAAGTTGCACCAAGATTAACCCAAATAATCTACTCTTATTATTAACTAGATAATAAGATAGATATTATACTACTAATATTATGACTATATTACTACACTAGTAATACTTAGTAAATATTAGTATTTGAGAGTTTTTAGTGAGAAGAAGAGTTTTAGAGAGAAGTATGACAATTGCACAAAAGCAAGTAAGTGAAATAATGAACACAATTGCTCATTTTTAAAGCCATTTGGCCGGTCACTTTTAGTCCATAATAGACTCTTATTTTGCTTAATTTTATCACATGCATTAGAGTGGAGTGTTGTAGAAAGGATGATGATTGTTTTATACTTGTTATGTCACTTTCAAAAGCTAACTAAATAGTAAAAACAAGAACAAAATCATCACCCTTCTAACTACATACCAACCGGTCCATTATGGCCTAGTTTGGTCCATTTTGATTTTTGATATTTGTCTCACAAATACTTATTGATCATAGGGTTAATTATCTTGTATAATTAAGTGTTAATTTGATCATATAACACTTTTATGGACTCAATTAAATAAATGAGATGCTACTTAACATTTAAGTAAATTGACCATTATCGAATATATAATGGGTCCCACAATGACTTAGTTAATTTATTTACACTCCTTGTAAAATAATTAACTAATTACATCTATCTCAAAAAACTCAACTAATTAGTAATTAACAATTAATTACAATAAACGTTAAACTTATTAATCGTATTAAAATAAGAATAAAATTATTAGTCAATTATCGCATTAATCTGAAAAATAAGTTTAATGAATTTGAGTCTTAACCAATTTCTAATAATTAAAAACCTCGTACATATCGATATGTAATGGGTACTAATTAACTGTATCGTATACACATAATTAGTTTACTATTTGATTCCCATTTAGGTGTGACCGAAAGGGATCAGTTGATCACCGCCGGTCAAACGACAATAACGTCAAACTCAGTAGCCAACCGTTATTGATTTACGTTAATCAACTGACTAATTTATATATAGCAATAATTATACCAATATATTACCATAATAAGATTTATATGTGGCGCACTATTGTGGAGACACCACTCCAACATAATCGTGGTTCTCGGTTCATTTTGACGCTTGGCAAGAATTATAGGATTCCTTGCGGACTAAACTTAAAATGAGCACCGCGTTTCATTCTCCGAGCAATGGGCAGACATAGAGGACTATTCAAACCTCGGAGGCCATGTTTAGGGTATGTGTGATATAGTTTGGAGGTATGTGGGAGGATAGGGAGGATTTGATTGAGTTTTCCTTCAACAATATCTACCATGAAAGCATTGTAATAAAGCCTTTTCAATCGATTTATGGGCGAAAGTGTAGGAGTTCAATGTATTGAGAATATGGGGCGAAATCCGTGGTGTTGATGTCGTAGATGTTTAAGGACATGATCGAGTAAGTTTAAGTGATTCGACATAAGATGAGAGCGGACCAAGATAAACAGAAGAGTTACGCGGACTTGAAGCGTCGAGAAATTGAGTTTGTCGTGGAAGATAAGGTGTTGTGAAAGTTTCGCTAATGCAGGGCGTGATAAGGTTTGGGAGGAGGGGTAAGTTGAGCTAAAAGTTCATTGGACCATATGAGATTTTGGATAAAAATGGGGAGGTAGCACATCGATGTGCCTATCCTTCGGCACTTGACAACGTCCATAATGTATTCCATGTCTCACAGCTAAGAAGTTATGTGATTGATCCGTCACACATCATTGAGGCGGAGACGGTACAATTGGATGACTCGCTTACTTACGAGGAAGTGGCAAGGGAGATCCTAGACCAGAATGTGTGGAAGATAAGGAATGGTGAGACCATGTTGGTGAGGCTCTATAGATTAACCAGAACGTGAAGGAGACAACTTGGGAGGCCGAGAAGGCCATGAAGGAGCGATTTCCGTAGCTATTTGTTCATGTATGATTTAGATTCCGTAGGCGTAACCTTATGCTTAGAAGGGTAGGGTGGAATAATGCGGAAATTTTGTTGATAATAGTAGCATTGTTTTGAGTAAGTATGGTTGGTATAGTCGAGTCGGTGTTGTCACTTGCATGGTTAGTATTTGTTTTGTGTCAAGAACTATGACGTGTTAATAGTACCCTTGTGGTTGACCTCCATGTCAAGAACTTGCTTGCTTAGTATTTCTTTTTTTGATAATAGTAGCTATTTGGTTATTTTAGTTGTATCATATCATAACACATTTCAAATTACACATACTTGACATATCATCCTGCTAATCTTAACATAGTAACCTTTTTATTTTACATTTACTTACAATCCAAGTTGATATATAACAAGATAATCAACTATAATGATTATTTCTATATTAATCCCAACATCATTTAATTTCAGAATAAACCTTGTTATCGAACTTTCTTCTTATAACGCTCCCAAGCAACCGACTACTTGTTGAGGAGGTCACTTACTTTTAAAAAAACTCTATAATAATGATAAACAATTAATAACTCCATCAATTCTAATTTTCTAAGTCCACCATGACCAACCGCCAAAAATAAAAAACAATCCTATCAACATAACCTTTCCCACCGCACCATCTACCGCCCGTTTACTACCACACATAACTCGATTATTTATCTAAAACTGGCCGCCTTCATCGTGACATCACTCTAAACAAATCCCACCACCCATCTCCTGCCGCTGAGCAACCCGAAGCTCATTCCGACGACCACATTACCACCACCAACATATTCATTTTGGTTAAATATGTAATCTGACATCCTCCCCTGCCTTCAACAGCTTCAAAAGTACCAATATCCAATAGCAAGATACCCACAAACAGGTTGTTCTTGTAACATCGTCGTACGAGTGTAAATATCATTTGTCTGCCGTTGCCCTTTTGTTAATTAATAAATAGGGGAAAGATGTAGAGGATAAGCTACTGGGGTGTGATAGTGGTGTTGGTGAGGTAATGGGGTGTGAGGGTGGGTTAATTGATTGAGGATGAGAGAAACCGCCTTTCTAGAGAGAGAAACAGCCTTTTTCTCCCCTTTCTTAACCCTTAAGATCTTGGTCTTCTACTTTCGCCATCCCCCTCCGTTCACCTTTGCTCCTCTCCAGCTCCGTCGGAGAGATGACCGCTCTATGGCCGTTCTCCGGCGGATCATATTTACTAGGCATGGTTTTCAATAGCTGAGGTTTTGGTTGTTTGCTTCTGATTTGTCATTAGATGAGGTTTCCCTAATTTTCATACTTCCTTTGATCATATCTCAGGTTTTATATTCGTTTTTGAAGTTTTAGTGTTCTCAAATTAATAATCTTGTAATACGATGTTGCTGCAATTTCATTTCTTTTTGTGGAATCATTTGTCCCTTACCTTTTCGTTGCTGGTTTCTTGTTGTGATGGGGCCTAGGTCTTAAATTTTCTTATAATCAATCATTGGTACTGCAATTTCCTTTGGAATGGAATCTAATTAACATGTCTCCTTTGTTAATTGTCGTTCTTTTAGTCTCCCCATAATTGTATTAAGTTTTGGTCTTTTCGGATATCCTCGGGTATTTTCTCCCATGCTCAACGTCTTTTGGAGGTGGTTTGCATAGCTCGATAATGTCGGGATGGGTCGGTAGTGGTAGACAATTCAACTTTCATTCCTAAGTTGTTAAATTTATTCTCTCTTACTTTTAAAATTTCTCTCCATGGATTATCCTTTTCTCCTTTTAAATCTTTGTGAATTAGTTGGTTTAAATATTAATGGTGTCGATGATGACGTTTTTGCTAAATGGATCATGGAATTGGGGGAGCTATCTATATCCGCTGTTAATTTGTTGAAAGATAGAGGTAACACTCTTTTTAAGGAAGGTAATTTATCTTTGGCCAGCCTTCACTACACGTTGGCTCTCAAGTTTATATGTTGTCTTGGGCTTCCACCCACATCCGAACATCATATGGCTTCCTCCCTTGCTTTTTCCCTCATCCTTAATTTAGCTTTTTGTGAATTAAAGCTTTTGAATTACTCTAATACTCTGTTGTAATGCAACTTTGTGTTAACTTTTGATCCATGTAACGTTAAAGCTCTCTACCGTAGAGGCTTAGCTTCCAAGAATTTGAACTCCCTAACAAAAACTCTTGAAGACTTTGAGTACGCTATGAAAATTGACCCGGGTAATAAGGATGTTAACCAAGAAATCTATTCTATAGTCGCCTTTTTAGCCCATAACCATAATGGAAAGCGGGTCGCTTTGCAATTATACCCATTGGCCATTAACAAGTAAGGGAAAAATAATGTTTCCAGCCGTAAAGTCGTAGACGACTTTATTTTTCATAGTAAGGTAGAAGATCTTTCTTGCAGTACAAATTCATCGCCGTCTCCATATTTAAGTAGTGATCAAGTCGGTATTGGCACTGGCACTAGCTCTGGGGTGATGGAATGCACAAATGAAAAGTTTCACTCGTCGTAATTTGAAGCTGTTAGCAGTAAACATTCTACCCACTCCTCTACCCCTACAATGAAGCATGACAAATTCGTCTTCACTCCCAAAAATATTCTCACAAGGGGTTGCATCTTTCGGCTCAAGTCTACAATAGCTTAATGCTCGGGGAAAATGTCGAGTTTTACCACCCCAATTCTGGGGCAGTCTTGAGGGTTCGACCCCTCACTCCTAAAACTTTTATCCAGTCGGGAACTCTCCATGACGATATGTCATGGGAAGGAGCAGTTCCCACTTCTGTACCTACTCCAGAAATAAACCAGTTAAAGGAAGTAGCGACTCCCATCTTTCGTCCTTTACCTGGGTATTTTCATCTGGAATCTGAGTTCTGTTCTGCAGATGAAGATTTTGACCAAGAAGGATGGTTGGTCCATACAGATAAGAAGAAGCGTGTCTCTTCTGACATCTCATATGTCAGTAAGATCTCTGTAGTCCAGTTTAGTTTTGAAGCTGTTAAGACACATTCATGTGCGCAAATTGGCCGTAAAGGAAATCGCTCCACTGCTCGTGCACAGGTGGCTCGGGCTTCTGTTAATTGGAAGAAAAGAGCTTCGATTTCTGTCACCCGTTTATTTTCGTCTTGCAGGTACACCAAGGCGACTGCTGCCGTCAGAAAGACTAAAAGACGTGATGATTATCCGATCCAGTTTGACGATTACTGCCCACCACTTAAGAAATGTCGTCTTGCTACTTCTCTTACAACTACGTCGCAGTTTGGTTCGTTTAAGTGGATGTCGAGTAGTTTAACGGTTGTTAGTAACTGCGCATTTGATAATGGGTAATATGTATCCGGATATTATGTAGACGATATTTCCTTACATAAATCAGTTTACTTTTGTAAAAAAAAATGTAGATAGAGGGTATTACTGTAAAACATTATAGTTGTTTACTTAAATACTAGTGTAAAAAACCATGTTACTGACACGCACATTTATTCCACGTGGAAGGCACATCAATTTTACATTGGTATAACAGGTTAAAAATTGAGTGAGTTTATATTTAGAAGAAGCTAATCAAAGTTGGGTTTATATTACGTTAAAATATAGGTTGGGTTACTATAGGAAGACCCCTTATAGTTTGGAATCTTTTTGTTAATGAATCCTAAAGTGAATGTGCATATGAGATCTAGTATTCATCTATGACTATTGTTTGGCCCAAAATTACACTATTTGGCATGGGCCATGTGACGCGAGACAAGAGGATAATTAAGTGAGCAAACAGACCCATGATATTGGGAAGTCGGGCTCTTGCGTTGCAAAGAGAACTGCGGGTGCAAGCATGTTAAAAGTCTAGCGGTGGGTAGGATTCATGAACAATTAAACCTTATCTTCCAAGAAACGACAACTAGGAGGAAAACCCTAGATAAACCAACTAGGGTTTGATCACTACAAAAGAAGAGGCAAACAAAGAAAGAAACGGATTTGATAGTCAAAGACGATACAATAGCAATTTTTTCGTCGTCCACTTATTGTATTTTTGACCTAATATTGATTGTTAGTGAACAAGTTGGAGGGATTCCGTCTCCCCCACGGTTGTTTCCCACATCAGATTTTCCACATCACCAAATCTTTTGTGTTATTTCTTTACATTCTTTACTATTAGCGCCATAACCAAATGCATGCACATACAATCATATCAAAACAAGTGAATCAACTGTTTATAGAATAAGACCACTTTAACCCATACTAGAATATCTACGTGGTATAATTTTACCAAAATGGTTTGGCCCCGATCGTGGGTTATATTGGTCGTCATCTATATCCGTTTTACATCAGATAACACCATGTTAGGAAAAAAATAGAGTACATTAGGATTCACAACAAAACCTGAGGAAAGCCACCCTCAACCAGCACAATCAAGTCCTGATGTCACACAGTTTTCATGGGGGACAAATTCATCCAGCAAGATACCCTCCAAAAACCAGGCCTTCGCAACCTTTGAAGGCACCTAGGACAACGATTGTCCAAGATAAAGAAAACAGGCAAGTGGGGCACAACCATATGGAGATAAGAGGGGTACACCAGAAAGTGCGCCCAACAGGGCGTGTCAGGCATTAGGATCCTTCGCCACCAAATCCCACCAAATCATGAATAGTGGGATGGATGACCTACATCGGTCAATGGAAATCTTGCGTCAAGAGAATGAGAGTATGAAGGCCCATATGGAAAAGGAAAATCGAGTAATAAGGGCTCATATACATGTCATGCGATGGCAGGCCCTACTTCTAGTCTGTTAAGGAGTAGGGTGCAAGGAACAATGATAAACCATCCGGCGGAACAATCAACTAACGGGGAGCTACCGTGTTCGTTCCAATGTGAACTTAAAACCAGACCGGAGTTAGGGGGCACCAACCAGCACATCCATTAATCCATCAAGGCTCGGAGTCTTGACGCCGCATCCATTTGCTCTCCCTAGTAATTTCGTTGGAACATATGATCTACCAGGTGTAGGCATGGGAAACCAGGAGATAGTAAGGTGGCAACACACATCTATATTCACACCAGAGCCCAGCATCAACTCGGGCAGGTGGTATTGCCCAAAGTCATCACAATACACATACAACCCCTATGCTGGCACAACGATTACATGGAGCATCAATACCAGGAGCTGTAGAATATGATAAGTAGGATTCCATGAATCCCCGCGCCACTAAAAAGAGCCACACTTGACAGCGATGTGCCCATACTTCGGCACTTGACAACGTCCATTTGTTGATGTAATAACATTGGTTTTTGCCGAAGGGATTGTGAGCCCTCACGATAACCCTTTATGATGGCACATCAGATCCTTCTAACCACATCACCCAATTCAAGGATATATATTAATGGTATTAACGACAACTGGGGCCTTGAAGGAGCCTTACATGTGCAAAGGGTATGGGTCAACGCTAGTTGGAGCAGGCGTACAGTGTTTTCTTAGCCTTCCTAAAAAATATAAAGCATCCTTTGATGATCTGGTTATCACTTTCAACCACCAATTTGCCAGGTGCATGAATTCAAGGAAACCACGAGGGACTTCGTAGCGTGGTTCAACAGGGGGAAAGTGGCAATTTGTGGGTCTGATGTCCCCAAAACAATGGAGGCCTTCCTACAAGGACTCTACCAGAATTCAGATCTTTATAAGAATTTAACTAGGTATCCCTGCCGGACGTTTGAAGATGTACAAGCCAAGGGCATGGTAGCGTTCAGGCTAGAAGAAGATACTAAAAGCAGGAGGAGTGCTCCCAGCATAGAGAGAACCAGCATGAAGGCGCAAACAGAAAATATGAAGGAGAAAGCTAAACCTTACAACAAGGCCGTTATTAGCAAAGTATTAGAAGGTTGGAGGAGGGATAACCCTAAGATACCCCCTAGTTGAGCGAGTATGGATTCCTTATCGGCATGGCAAGATTACCTAAAGGATTACACCAGGAACGCCCATTTCCTCAATCATCAAGATCATTGACATCTCCAACATCGAGATTCAAACTTCTTCCAGAAAAGACTGAAATGCAGAAAATAAAAAAAAAAGAGGAGAATCTTGGTAACAACGCAAACAATCCTGACAAAACCGGAATAGAAATCATGATGGCAGTGCTCCAAGAAATACAGAAACTCAACGACAAGACTGAAAAAAAATACCTTCAGTACTATCCAAAATTGCTGAAGCGGCCAGCCCTTATGCTGAAAGGCTTTTCTTAGACGAAATAGCCATTGTAAATCTCCCCAAGAAGTTCACTGTCCCGTCCATGAGAACCTACGATAGGACCACAAATCCACAAAATTATGTAGCCTTCTAGAAGGAAAATATGTTGGCATCATCAGTCCCGAAGAAATCCAGGCAAATTTGCATGTGCAAGGGATTTGGAACAATCCTGACCGGCCCAGCACTGCACTGGTACATCAATCTTTCCAATGGAAGCATTAAGTCCTTTACTAACCTAGTTAATACCTTTAACCAATATTTTGCCAGCAGCAAGAGGTCCAGCGATCTATATAGGATTACTCAAAAAGAAGAAGAATCACTTAGGACTTATTTCAACACATTCGACAAAGAAAAAGTCTCCATCCCCAAGTGTGACGTTAGAACAACGATGGAAGCATTCAGGCAAGGATTACTGCCCAAAAATTATCTCTACATTGACCTGACCAAATATCCCTGCCATATTTTTGAGGATGTCCACGCCAAGGCTCTCGTACACATCAGAATGAAGGAAGACAAGAGTTACATGCTTGGACTCACAATAAGCACAACAGAGTACGAGAAGCCAATCATGAAAAGCTTCAATTACAAAGGAATAAATTTAGGCTAGTACCATATGTGGGAAAATATCCGTATACTTCCCTTTAAATCACTCAGGATTATAATGAAATTATGATTAAATGATTAATAGTCATAAACGAAAATGCATAATAAGCGAGAGATTAGAGATAACCTTTAGTCCTTGCTTAAAGGCCTAAGAACAATATCAAAATGATGATATCTCCTAATCGTAGCACCCAAGATAGAATGAGAAATGCCCTTTAATTTGCTAGAATATTTTTGTCAAAAGTTACTGTTAACTTTTAATTTTTGTGATGTAAAAATGATGGAGGCACAAGAGAGTGAATTAGGGTTTGAAGAAAAGAAAACTAAATTCCTCCACTCCTTCTCCTTCTCACGGCACCCATTAGGTTATATGGGGAGATATTTTCTCCTATAATTAACCACTAATGGACCGAAAATTCCAGAGTGAATCTGGACTTTATTTCGGTTAAATTCGCTTTAATATATAATGTGTATTATCATTATAAATGTCATTTGTGTTGTCATGTATTAATATGTCCATACAACATTTTGTAGTCGATACATTAATACCGGTCTGACAACATCTAATATGACAATCGTATAATATATACGTTAATTATAATTATCCGTATAATTATAATTTGCTAATTCAATCTAACATTTTATATTCAATTACGAATTAACATTTTAATTCGCATAAGCTTACATTATATATATGCTAATTAAATACAACAGTTTATATTTAATTACGAATTACTTTTTAATTCGTCTCAGCTCATATTATTTAATCGTTATTAAATAATCGTCTCATCATCACATTGACTAACCTTTTAGTCAAATACACTGACTAACCTTTTAGTCATATAATAGGGCATCAATATGATATTTTTTTTTCAAATAATCATCATATCTTCAAACACATCCTTTAGGGTGTGACTTTTAGGGACCAGTGATCACCGGCATCTGTCTATGACAATTAACGTTCAAACTTATCTAGAAGGCCAAACCGTTATTGATAAAAGTAATCAACTGATTATTATACCCAGTATACCCTGTGAACCTACAGAGATTTATTTATGTTATTGCACTAACTGTGGAGGACACTGGCTCCAACAATCTCCCACTTGTCCGTACAAGTGTATGTGCGATAACCGATTCTCATATCCATAAAAAATTTCTCCCACTCAATGTAAACCAATTTGCAAAGTCCGTATTCACAAAGGTTGTAGTTTACAAGTGATCAGTATCAAGAGTGGTTTCCCCGACTAAAGAGTAACTTAACTGATAAACGAATCTTTATTCGAGCATGACCATGCATTTCAGTTACAGCTGCTCGAGTGGCCCTGAGAAATAACATAACCTGATAAAGGTTGGATATTTTCTTCAACTCAAATCTTGCAGATACAAGCGCAATATGAAATGACCCAGTAAAAATCTACTCAGCCTCCTGTTACGGTAGACCATGAGAAAGAAACCAAAGTCACCCAAAAACTGCCTTAATCTCAAGAGACAGTCAATAGTCAAAAGAATCGACTCTAGGAACACTATGGACGTCCTATCCACGACTTGACACCTAATGTTCTGAAACATTTAGGACTCCATAACGTTGTCACAAAATTGTCCTGCGAGGTATCATTATAACTCGCATATGTGATCGATCAGTCAACTGTTTGACTTATGGCTCGTTGAACCCATCATCAATCGACTTCACAGAATAATTGCCAAGAGTTATCAGCTCAATGTAGGCCGATTACGGACCAAAGCAAATATAAGTAATTCAGTCACTTTGTGTGTTCAATGTTGTCAGTACAACCCACATGAAAAACAAAATATAAAACAAAACGATGATTTCATAGATAGTGTTATGAAAAAGATACAGGTGTCTAATCCAAATAAAACAACTAATACAACTCAGGAACACGTTTGATTCCCATGGAAATAACGTGCCCTTCATGCTTATCATATCTCAATGGTTTAGTGAGAGAATCTGCGACGTTATCATCCGTAGCAATCTTGTCTATCACTATCTCCCTTTGCTCCACGTAATCTCGGATCATGTGAGCCTTCCGTTGTACATGCCTAGACTTGTTGCTGGACTTAGGCTCCTTAGCCTGTAAGATGGCACCACTATTATCACAATAGATGGTGATCGGGTCATCCGAACTAGGAACTACGGTTAGTCCCTGTAAGAACTGACGCATCCATATAGCTTCCTTCGC
>JAIUZE010028668.1:0-14809 GCA_022085475.1 Heliosperma pusillum
TTCATCTTTTCCTTTTCTTTTCCAAGGGGGTTTACTTCCAACTCTTTGCCTCCTCTCAAGGTCATGGCACTAGCATTTTCCCTAGGTGGGGGAATGGTTTGAGATGGGAATCTTGTGGAGCTTGAGGCTTGGGATTTTGACAAATTTGAGGCCATTTGGGATAGTTGGGTTTCCAAGTTGTTCACCCTAAGGTTGTTAGCCTCCCTATCCTTCCTTGTTTCCTCTCTATCCCTCCTTGCCTCCTCCCTATCCTTCTCTTGATTGGCAAGAAGTGTTTGCAAGATGTCACTCAAGTTCCCTTGAGAAGAAGAATTCCCTTGATTTGGACCTTGGTTTGGTTGTCTTTGGGATTGAGAATTATTTGGAAAATTTGAGTTGTTGGGTCTTGGGTTGTTGAAATTTCTTTGGGGATTTTGGTTGAAATTTGAGTTTCGGTTTTGGGTTGGATTTTGGGCTCTCAAGTGATTGAATTGGCCATTTTCAAAACTCTTTGACTTGTCTCCTCCCCACCCCAAAAGATCACGATTTCCCACTTGGTTATACATTCCTCCACCACTTGGGTTTCTAGCATTGTAGTTCCCATACCCCATGGCATTGACACTCTCCATGGTGGCTCCTTGCTCAATCATGATGTAACATGTATTTGTAGCATGGTCACTTCCACAATATGAACATTCAAGTTGTTCGGGGTGTTGAGAAAATGAGATACTTTTGTTGACAACCAAGTTGGACACCATGCTTTTGAGTTCACCCATCTCTTTCATGATTTTGTGATTTTGAGAGGCATAAGGATCTTCCATGGAAGATACATTTCTAGAGCTTCCTCCCCTTTTATTCTTACTCCCGTAGCTTCTTGTGTTCATAGCCAACTTCTCAATAATGTTGTTGGCCTCGGCCACATTAAGTGTATCAATGCCACCTCCGGTGGCGGCTATAATCATCCGTTGGTCGTTTTGGCATAACCCTTCATTGAAGGCCGTCAATAGATCGTCCCACGACATCCCATGATAAGGGCACCTTGCCACGAGGCTTTTAAAGCGCTCCCAATAGTCATAGAGAGTTTCCCCCATATCTTGCTCAATGGTAGTGATGAGCTTCTTTGAGTGGTTATGCCTTGAATCCAGGTAGTATTTCTCAAGAAATTTCTTCTTCAAACCCACCCAAGTGGTGACGGAATGGGCCGGAAGACAAAATAACCATTCCTTAGCGGCATCTTGTAAAGAGAATGGAAATGCCCTAAGCTTAAATTGGTCTTCGGTCACTCCTTGGGGGATGGCCCCTTGGCAAATCATGTGGAATTCGGCCAAGTGCCTATTTGGGTCATTTCTCACCATTCCGTGGAATCTAGGCAAGTTATGGACAAAGAACCCCTTTAGCTCGAAGTTTACATCCCCCATGGGAGGGTATGCGATACATAGTGGTTGCTCTTCATAGTTTCTTGCCCGGATTTCACCAATCGTTCTATTATCTTCCATTTCGGGTGGGTAGATGATGTTCAAGGGAGGTGGTCTCCTAGGAGGTGACTCAAACACTTGCTCTTGTTGTTCTTGAAAAATATTGTTCTCTAACTCCTCTTCACTAGGCTCCCTCCCAAAGGGTCTCCTATAGAGGGGATTCGAAAACAACCAATTGGAAATGCTACTTGAGGAGGGATCAATGTCTTGGTCACCAAGTCCTTCTTGTGACCTAGGCATAAACTCTAAAACAACTTCAACAACACAATTAGTAACTTCAACACCAAGTAACCTATAAACAATACAAAAAAAAGAAATATTTGAAAAACAATCTAAACAAAGTATGACACTAACAAGAGTTCAATTTGATATTTAGCTATATTGCCTTCCCCGGCAACGTCGCCAAATTTGACAATGCTAAAACACGGTGTCGTTAATGCCGCAAATTAGCTAGGCCAAATAACAATTTATAAAACCAAATCTAGACTCAAACCAACCTAATAAAAAGGGTAGTAAGGGTAAGAAAAGGATCGAACCCACAGGAAAGCGGTATTAGCTAAAAATAATCTAATCTAGACTCTTGCAAAATAACAATTAACAAAACCAACGAATCTAATCACAAATTAAAGCACTAATTACTAATTAAGACACTAATTAAAACAAAGACTTAAATTAATTACAAACTATGATATTCACAATGGGAAACATGTAGGAAAACATAAATGGGGGAGTTTGGGTAAAAAGATGAGTTAACATGAAATATGAAAATCTAGCTTAGGCACTAGCACAAACACCTTCAATGCAAATAATCAAATATGTGAGAAAATACTTAGTGTAATTATCCCAAGTAACACAACAATTAGCAAAGACGACTCCTTTCTTCCTCTCTTCTCATTTATCTAATACCATCTCCTAAGAAATAGCCAACATGAATTAAACCACCCAAATCGACCCTTTACAACTAAATCCACACTTATTAAAACATAAGCATAAACAAAGGAGCAAGCTTTAAGCATTCAACCAAAGGATTAAGCTAGAATTATGCAATTCAACATTAAACCATGTAAAAATCACACAACATACAATTTATTTCTCAAAAGACTCAAACTTTTAAACCAAAGATGAAACCTTTCAAGTCTACTTCACACATTCAAGCATAGGGTGACAATTCCTACCAAGAACAAGCATTTATCAAGTAAACAAAATGTCAAGCTAGTCAAACCAAACATTCATTCACTCAACATAAAAGATTAACATAAACAAATTGCATTAAATAAAGAAGAAGAGGATTATAGAGTCATACAATGCTAAAGGTGTGCACTTGTTCAAATTACACCAAGTAATGAAAGGATTAGCTACCCATAGTCTTCATATTACAACCAATTTCTAAGTAAAACCAAATTACAAGAGCCAAAGTTGAAGAATAAAGTAGAGAAATTCTAAGGAAAATATGATGTTTCAATGTTGTATGCTTAGCTCCTTCTCTCTCTTCAGTTTTCTTCTTATATACCCTTGGTCCGCAAACCTAGGGGCCTTGAAAGGTGGGCTTCCAAAAGACAAGACGAGAAAATGAAGAAATCCCGTGCTGAGAAAGGACGCTGGCTGCGTCGTGCTGACGCAGGCTGCGTCGTGATGACGCAGGCTGCGTCGAGCACTGCCCGTTTTTCCCTTGCGTTCCTTCTTGACTTTTGTTGACCCATGGACTTTTGGCCCCCGCCTTGACTTCCATTGACCAATTGGGCTTGGTCTTCATGCCTTGATGATTCATTGCTAGCCCACTCCCATTTCCGGGTTTTTGGGTCTCGGGTTTCGGGTTTGACTTTCATTGACTTTTGGGTTTTGACTCTCAAAATTGACTTAAAATACTAAATACTAACATTATTACAAAAAACTAGAATTAACACAAAACAAAGCTAATGACCCGTAAAAAGTAAAACGAAAGACTCTAAAAATTACTACTAGACACGACAATATTTGGTGTTGTCAAGTATCCTTCTGACACAGTAGGAAATTTACCATAATGCAAAGACAAGTCAATTGTTCCTTTTAAGTATTTAAGTAAGCGACGAAGTGCATTCCACTCTTCAGCACTAGGGTTATGTGTATACCGACTCAGTCTACTAACCGCATAAGCAATGTCTGGTCGAGTGCAGTTCATAAGAAACATCACACTTCCTATAATTTTAGCATACTCTTCTTGGGAGACATTATCACCTAAGTTTTTTCACAGAGACACGTTATCATCATAAGGGGTCCTAGCAGGTATAACATCAAAGCTATCAAATTTATTCAACACTTTCTCAACATAATGAGATTGACTTAGTAATATTCCATTTGAGGTTTTAGTAACTCTAACTCCATGAGTAACATCAGCTTCCTCTAAGAATTTCATCTCAAATTATGACAACAAAAATTGTTTGGTTTTATTCACAACAAATAAATTACTACCAAGAATAAGCATGTCATCAACATATAAGCATATAATCACACAATATGATCCAAACAGTTTAGAATACACACACGAATCAGAATTGTAGGTAATATACCCATCATCAATTAAAGTGTTATGAAATTTCTCATACCACTGTTTAGGTGCTTGTTTAAGACCATATAGTGATTTTCTCAGTTTACACACTTTACTCTCTTGACCCTTTACCACAAACCCCTCGTGCTGAGACATATATATCTCTTCCTTTAGGTCACCATTCCAAAAAGCAGTTTTTGCATCCATCTGATGTACAACAAGATTATGAATAACAGCTAAAGCAATAAGAGTTCTAATAGTAGAAATTTTAGTCACAGGTGAGTAAGTATCAAAATAATCAATATCTTTCTTTTGTGTAAATCTCTAAGCACAAGTCTAGCCTTGAACCTTTCTATTGTACCTTCGGGTCTCAATTTCTTTTTAAAAATCCATTTACTACTAATGGGTTTACTACCCTTAGGCAAATCAGTCAACTCCCAAGTCTGATTAGAAACAATATAATCAAGTTCATTTTTAATAGCTTCTTTCCAAAAGTTAGCATCAATCGATCTCATAACATCAACATAAGTTTTTGGATCATCTTCTATTAAAAAGGCAGAAACAAGTTCATCACAAGCACAATCATCACATGCGTTTTTAGTTAAAAAAGTTCTAACAAAATTATTCCCAAAGTTCTTTTCAACTCTAGGCCTCTTACTCTTTCTAGGTTCAACATCATGATCAACAAAAGTACTACTACTAGCATGCATAGACTATCGACAGGATTAACAGGCAAAAGAGGAACATCAGGCAATGATAGAACATCTTTCTTTAAAGCGAAAACATGTTCAAAAAATACAGTGTCTCTAGCCTCAGAAATAGAACGGTCACTCAATGACATGAATCTATACGCATAACTGATTTGAGCATAACCAATGAAAACGCAATCATAAGTCTTAGGTCCTATGGTAGGCCTCTTAAAGCTAGGTAAGCAAACTTTAGCCAAACACCCCCACACTTTAAGAAAATTCAGGTTGGGATTATAACCTTTCCGTATCTCGTAAGATGTCTTGTTTAGTTTCTTCTGTGGTACCCCGTTAAGAGTATGACAATCCGAAAGCACTGCTTCCCCCCACATATCACCGAAAAGGCCAGAACCTAAAATCATAGCATTCATCATTTCTTTCAAAGTTCTATTTTTACGTTCAGCTACTTCATTTGATTGAGGTAAATAAGGTGGACTAGTCTCATGAATTAATCCATTTTTCTCACAAAAATCTACTAGATAGTTAGAACCATATTCACCACCTCGATCAGACCTGACTCGTTTAATCTTTCTATCAAGTTTATTTTCTACCTCAGCTTTAAACTTTATAAACATGTCCTCAGCTTCACTTTTATATCGAAGTAAATACACTTTTATATATTTAGAACAATCGTCTATAAAGGTGACATAATAATGTTTACCTCCTCTACTCATAGTACTTTTAAAATCAGCTAAGTCAGTGTGAATTAATTCAAGAAGATTTGTATGTCTAGTTTTAACAGGTTTACTGAGTTTTTTTTAGTAAATTTAGCCTCAACACAACTAGCACATTTTTCAAAAACTTCTGTAGATAGTGATGAAATAAGCGATAAAGATCTAAGCTTTTTAATCGAATCAACATTCACATGATTTAATCTACAATGCCAAACATCAATAGACTCTGCGATATAAGCAAAAGTAGAAGCATTATTATTAATGATAGAAGAATCAACATTTAAAACAAATAAA
The DNA here is from genome assembly GCA_022085475.1 of Heliosperma pusillum. NCBI lineage: Eukaryota > Viridiplantae > Streptophyta > Magnoliopsida > Caryophyllales > Caryophyllaceae > Heliosperma > Heliosperma pusillum. Next base: position 5,693 of record JAIUZE010028668.1, read on the forward strand.
CTCCCACAGAGATAACCCTTGCCCACAAAATCCCCATTGCGCGACATTACAACCTTGTCAGCCTCAAAAACAAGTTTCACACCAGCTTTGTTTAATAAGGCACCAGACACGAGGTTTCGACGGAAGGTATGAACATACAAAACATTATTAAGAGCAAGAGTGTTCCCCGAGGTCAGTTTGAGAAAGATCTTGCCTTTGCCTGTGATCACAGCAGAAGAGGAGTTACCCATGTAGACACATTCACCATCAGTCACATCTTCAAATTCAGCAAACAACTCCTTGTTAGCACAAAGATGCCTAGAAGCTCCTGTATCCAGAATCCAATCACTAGCATTTGCAACCAAATTTGCCTCAACCACCACAGCAGAAATAATGTCATCTTTAATTTCTCAACAACATTAGCTTCAACAACATTCTTTTGAGGACACTGGTAAGCTTTGTGACCCGGTTTTCCACAGACATAGCACACTTTATTCTGATTTGGCTTATGGATATTACCAGTAGGTTTGGTGAATTTCCCTTGACCCGATTTCTTAGCATTCTGACCCTTAGACTAACCCTGACCAGCTTTAGCCTTTCCCTTACCCTTGAACCTATCTCCATTTGAAGACCCACCAGTTTCAACGAGATTAGCCTTAGTAGTAGTAAGAGACAACTCGACAGATTTGTCTTTGAAACGGTTAGCATCCTCAGTCCTCATGTGACCTATTAGTTCTTGTAGGGACAAGTATTTTTTCTTTTCTTTCAGATGGTTCCTATACTCATTCCAGGAGGGTGGAAATTTCTCTAGCAACACATTAGCTAGAAAGATCTCATCTAATTTCATACCCTCATTAACAACGTCAGCACACAAGTTCTCATAAATATGAACTTGCTCCATAATAGGTTTGTCATCTACCATTTGAAACCCAAGCCACTGCCCGACAACATACTTCTTTTTACCCGCATCATTAGCCCCATATTTTTGCTCTAAAGACTCCCAAATGGTTTTAGCAGATTTATGGACCATAAATAAGTCAAAAAGAGTATTAGACATGTGATTAAGGATATGACATTTAGCAGTTTTGTTATCTTTATCATGTTTCTTAACAGTTTCCTCATTTGACCTAACAACAGAAGCCACGGGAGGGGTAGCCTCTACAACATTAAAGGTTACGGGCAAAAGAGGATCATTAAACAGAACATAATCAATTTCAAGTTGTTCAAAAAACATAAGCAATTTCTGAGACTACCTCTTATAATTCTGACCATCTAAAGGTTCTCGTTTAGACAAGTCTGGGATCGTCTTACTTGAAATTATAGCCATTGTTACGACATAAATATATAGTTTTCAAATTGTTGGTAAAATAAAGACGTAACAATGAAGAGTAAGATTGAACTTATCGAAATAGGAAAGAAAGGCAGTGTCGTGGTAATGAAGTCACTGCTTTAAAAACTATATCGGCACGACTTTGGTGGTAATCGCCTCATGCCGGTAGTTCCCCAAGGTTAACACTGGGACTCCCGCACACGACGACTCGTGTAAAGAAGCCTCGGAACAAACAGAAACTGTACCCAGAATTCAGCAGAGAAGAAGAAGAGAGAGTTTGAGAGAGAGCATTGTGTTATGATTTTATGATGTATTTTCCTGAACCAAAAGGCTGTCTATTTATAACAGAAAATGGACAGCAAAGGAGCCAAAAACGCTCCACTTAATCACGGTCAAAAGCGTGATTAATGGAGTTTAATTAGCCTCCTTAATTTCTGCCAGTAACAGTCATATTTGACTGACTGTTATCAATACAAATTCAAACCAGATACACTGAATGTGGACAGAATACAAAATACGCACACAAGTCCAAAAGGTTAAAACTGGGCCATGGCGCGCACCGCGGGTGCTCTACCCAAACACGAGCCCGAGCCGGACCAGACCGGGCCGGCGCGCGCGTGTGTTTGTTTGGACCCAAACCCACAAGCCCAATACTCTCAACAAAACCCTCTTGTTCACTCTATTGAACACTACAAAGACAGTTTGAGAGAGAGCATTGTGTTATGATTTTATGATGTATTTTCCTGAACCAAAAGGCTGTCTATTTATAACAGAAAATGGACAGCAAAGGAGCCAAAAATGCTCCACTTAATCACGGTCAAAAGCGTGATTAATGGAGTTTAATTAGCCTCCTTAATTTCTGCCAGTAACAGTCATATTTGACTGACTGTTATCAATACAAATTCAAACCAGATACACTGAATGTGGACAGAATACAAAATACGCACACAAGTCCAAAAGGTTAAAACTGGGCCATGGCGCGCACCGCGGGTGCTCTACCCAAACACGAGCTCGAACCGGACCGGCCCGCGCCGGCGCGCGCGTGTTTGTTTGGACCCAAACCCACAAGCCCAATACTCTCAACAAAACCCTCTTGTTCACTCTATTGAACACTACAAAGACAAGTTGTATTATAAACAAGAGGGAAGGACAATTTCCCACCGATGTGGGAAATACACCAAAGAGAAAAGGTTGACTTTTGGCTTTTGATAGGCCATCAATGCCAACAGCGAGTTGTGGCATAACTTTTCCAAATAGATAGGGGTGGGCAGCCAAAGTCTCACATTGACAAAGAAGAGAAGTATTGTCTAATTTATAACAGACCCAATACTTTATTAATAAGATGCTTTTTACGAAGAAGCCCAAAAATAAATTTCTAAGCGTTTACTCTAAAGAGGACAATATTATACTAATGTGACGGAGTGGTGGAGGCGTGAAAAAGGAGTTAAGGGACAACTCTCTTCCTCATAGACTCAGGCAGACACCACTCAGCTCAGTGTGATTGCATGGCAAAATAGCTTAAGGGAATATTTATATCAGGAACTCCAACTTATTATATTGAAAGCTACTTGAATTTCATTTCATTCCAAGAAATTCATCTTAGAAAATTAATGTAAATAAACCTAATTATCAAATAAAGTTCAAGCAACAGTCCACGAACCAATATCAGCATTATGATTAATTAAATTCAAGGTTGAATCTCCTCGTTTGATTAATTCATGGCCATATGATGATAAGGAGCTTGTGAGGGTCATAGTAATCCCAAAACAAGTCCAAGGAACCACTCTCAAAGAAGCCAAACAACCCTTGAAGAAGCCCCTTTCGACTATTTCCATTTCAAGAAACAAGACAAAGGAATTTTTTGTGAGTTTATATTTGTCTGTTTTTTAATCTGTAGTTGTATGTTTATCTCCTTTTATTAGTTGAATTTTGGCTGTTATTTTAACTTACAAGTAAGGCCAATATGAGCCATTAGATCCCACTAGATGCCGGTAAAAACCAAGGGTCCAGATCTTTCAAGATGGCCTACATAAAGAACCATCAGCAAAATGTAGTCATCGTCATATTTTATGAATACTAAACCTAAGAGTTCTACTCTATTTTAATCTTAACTTGTGCATAGCCTAGGGGTGTTCATTCGATGGTTCGAACCAACGACAGGAACGGACCGCACCGACCGTGTAATTTTGTCCGGACCAGACCGGATCATACTTTATTTGGTCTGGTCCACGCTACCTATTTATGTTAGTTTGGTCTTTGATCCGTGCCTGCACCAAACCGAATGGATCGCGGACCGGACCGTGGACCAAACTTATATACCAAAAATCTTTAATATTGTATAACTAATAAGTATTTCCCTTATTTTGACGATATTAGTTCATTTTGAATTATTTTAACATATTCAAGTATCATAACAAACTAAACCATAAATCCATGATATAAATTAAATCTATCGTAAATTTAATAAAGCAATAAGGAATATAATATTTTGTCAATATGGTCCAGTCTGGTCCAGCCGACGCACTTATTTGGTCCCGACCAAACCAAACCAATATAAATATGGTCCGGTCCACGGTCCACCAATTTACCCTTATTTGGTCTTCGGTCCACAAACTTTAGTCCGGTCTGGTCTAGTCCTGGACTAATGAACACCCTTATCATGGCCTAAATTGAGTCCTAAATAACATGTGCTCTGTTGGTGATTTTGATCACTTGGTCATTTATATGTATTCGGGTTTTCAAGTCAAAATCGGCTTGGGCTCGTAATGGATATAATGCGAGTCTGGAATACGGAGTGTATGTGATAAGTCCATTTTATATATAGTTGAACTCCCTAGTTTAGCTCGGTTTATTTGATTATTATACTTTAATTAGTATATTTGTGAGCTAATTACGTGTTCTAGGTGTATTGCTTGTGTTTGTTACATTTTGTAGGAATCTAAGCATTTAGAGGCTTTTTCCTAGTACAATAGCAAGCACCAAAGTTCAACAAGCTAATGGAAGAAAAATGGACCATGGAAGGTTAGAATGGAGAATGACAAGCCAAGCATGAAGATTTGTGAAATGGATTGAAATGCAAATGAGAAACCAAAAATGAAGCCCATTGAAAGGAGTCCACAAACTCAACATAGGATGCTACTTTGGATGTTCAAGGAATCCCAAAACTATGCAATTAACCGGAGAATTAAGGTGCTTAAAGGCATAGCTTAGGATTCCTAAAGCATTAAATGGAGCAATTAAACAAATATAGCCGGGTTACTGAAACCCCGATCGGAGTTCCCAAACCCCGATCGAGGTTCCCAAACCCCGATCGGGGTTTGGTCTCTGTGAAATCTTACGTTTCAAGTCCCCCTCCCTATATAAAGGAGAGGGACTTCGACACTTAGAGGCATCTTTTTCACATCCTTTTTCTCATCTTGTACATCATTTTACACTCTTAAAACACTCTTTTACACAATGTCATTAGTCATTAGATTAGGTTTAGAATAGTTTAGTTTCCATTAGTTGTTACAAATAATTCCTTTAAGTATTTCAATTTATGTTACAAGTTCATTTGCATGTTATTTGTTTCCATTATGTTCTTCAATTCCAAGTTCTATTTCCTTTGTTGAGGTAATTCTATTTCTGGTATTGTTTTGATATTTCCTTTGTCATTTCCATTATTAGTTAGATATCATGTTTACTTTACTATTTGTTATTAGATTAGTTGTCATTATGCAAGAGTAGTTAGTTTGTCTAGAGAATTAGGGAAGCCATTCATAAATAATATTTGCAATTGTTGAAATGAGATGTTATGATATCAAATAATTGTTTCTATCACAGGCTTGCATTGTATTGTTAGTCTTTGATTATTGATCACAATCCTTGATTAAATTTGTTAATTCTTTCTATAAGTCGAGAGGCACGGAATTGAATTAGACTAAGCATGTGTTAGTAGATCGACCTAGCCAAAGCGAGAGTTCGTTAGGATCCGATCTATGATTGACACTAATATCGAGAGGTGGGTGTCTTTAGCCTAAACAATTATCGTTATTATCAATTTCCTAGTTTGACTTGAGCATTTACATAATTTGCATGTGTGACCCGACCTCCCTAGACTCTTCCTTTATTATTATTGTTGTTTTAATCACCAAACCAAAAATCATTTGTGACCGATCTTGATAGAATTCACTCCATAACAACTTGCTAGCAACTCCCGTCTCCTTGTGTTCGACCCCTATTACTACATTCAATTGTGTCTAGGGAAATTTATCTTTGCATAGGTGTGCGATATATCCTATCAGTATGCTCATATTATCGTATATCGAGTTCATGATTTTAATGGATAAGGAAATAACGAGTTTATAATATATTTATATCGACTCGTTATTTGTATCGAGTTTTATACTCGGATTTACTAAGTAGTATACTTAGTGTTTTAGCGCTGTTTGACCAAGAATATTACGTCCCCAATCGGGGTGGCTTAGCCTCGACCGGGGAAGGGTGTTTCATGGTCGTATTTTGAACAATTGGAGCATGATAGTCACATCCCCGATCGGGGGCCCCAACCCCGATCGGGGTGGTATTGATGTTGCTTATTGTTCTGTTTTCGCGCGGTTTTCTTATTTGATCATTGGGTTTCAAATGAAACCCAATGACGGTAGTTTGGATTTTTTCCCATGTACTTATCCATTATTATTTACATATATTTATATATATGAGAAAGGGAGAATGAATTTTTCACTTGAATTTTTCAGATTTTGCATTAACATAAACACAAGAAAACTCTCTTGTTTAATAGATCTTTGTTCTTGCCTTAGACAAAGGAAAATAGTCTTATCCTACAGAGATTTCGTGATACCCAAAGGCTTATAGGGTCGAAATACTCTAAGGAAAACGCTCTCTTGCGTGATTCGATTGGGTTGATAAACACCGTCTTATATTATTTTATTTCCGTCATTTATAGCCTTGTAATTACTAGTTTGTAATTGTAATAATTGTATACCAGTATACAACATTCTTAGAGTATTTTTGTTTGTGATGATGACGGAATGGGTATGTGAGACGGTGTCAAAATCTGGAATTTTGGTACACTTTGAAGACGGCGTATCTTGTTAGACGCATGGGTTTGGAACTATGCGTTGCGGAAGTGCAGAACTATGAGCAGTCTTCGCACATATGCTTTGTTTGTGATGATTGCTGTTTGTAAACTTGGTATTTTCATTTACGCCTAACATCCATGTGGATGATTCAATGGATTGATGGGTAATGAAATCAGATAAGTTAACTTCCTTACTTTTCATATTGAATGATTATTATAATAATAATCCATGTTCCTTTAGAGGATGATGTTGTTTGTGTTGGTTTTATATTCCAATGTTCATATATATAGATTATGTGGGCATGTGTTATAGTAGTATTTTTTTTTTTTGCACTTTTTTCCATCTTTGATTTGTTTCTAAAACAACTAGAGATGATTAAGTGGTTGCATGGTTAAACTTGTGGATATTTGTTTTTGATGCAACATTGTTTACGAATTTGCATCACTAAGTTTGATCCCTTGATTTATTGATATCATTATCTTGTGCATGAGGGGTTTCATGCCTAGGAAGTTCTTCTTTCATACCAATTTTTAAATTGGGGTTATATCCGGATTCTTTGGCATTGTTTAATTATTTTAATTATATTTTCTTGTGTCGCTTTATCATGGTTTGACTTTCGTTTCAACAATTCATTAAGCATTAGCAGAGAATATGTGTTTTGGGGTTTTGTTGGAATGATGCGTATTATACATGGTCAATGGTAAATTGTAATTTGGATATGTTTATTAGCCAAATGATTGAATATAATGGTTCATTGAAGAATGAAGGTTCGTATATACGTATGTGTTAATGACATTGCAAATAATAGTGGTTATATTATTTGGTTTGCGGATATTTGTTTTTAATAAATATTCATGTTTTATGTCTTGTTAATAGGCCATTGTTGATAATGGATGATATTGATACTGGTTATGGTATGTTCATATAGTCGTCATTGTTAATTTATAAATTGACTATGTACTCACTTTAATCATGCTAGTATTGTCTTGTATAAATAATATTATCTTGGATTTTTAGATGATTATTTGAGACATTGAGCATGTTTAATTAGTGATTTAAATCTTAATATGGTGTAATATTAAGTGGTTGTTCTTTTATGTCTATTTATTATTTGACATGATTAAGAGGTGAACTCTTTGTTTGTATTGCAATTCATAATAAGTTACTATAGTGGTTGTATTATTTTTGATTGTATGAATTGTGTATGTACTATATTAATAGTGGTGTACTATTGAATGTACAAGGTGAGTGTGAATATCTCTAATGGATACTCCTTGATAAGATACACGGTATGCGAAATAGAGCGGTAGAATACGGTTGCTTGTATGGGGCTCTTTAGCAAGTGTATTGGTTTTAAGTGGTGCCAAGTTCCGGTTTATGGTGACTTGAGACACTCTTGGTTGGTCAAAGGAGAAGTTGGAGAATCACTCATGAAATTTGACATAGTTTATGTCGAGTTTTGTCTCATTGGCGATCACCACAAGTTTTATGTGATCAAGCATAATGAGATGATTTTGTATTAAGTATTGATAAGAATTGTTTTTTTTTATCATGTAAAATTTATATTGTGTTGAATATGTTTGTTTATTCAATTGGTTTATAAACGATGCTGGATTTTGTTGCGGTTAATGTGAAAGCAACTTTTTGTCGACATGGATATTTGAGTGATTAATTGTGACAACCCTCGCGAATGCGGAAATATAAAACATACAAGCATGTGAATTATATAGCGGAAATAGGTAGTTTTAAAAACCTTTATACATGCAAGTTAAATAAAACGAGGAGTGTCAAAATGTTACAAACTAAGTACGGAAATACAACAAAGAGACGGGGTCTCTTAAAATGTTAGCAAGGAACAAGTGTTTAGCAAAACTAGCTAAAATCGTCTAGAGGTGAAACATCCAGGGACAACGCCCGCTAGCTCACACCCGAACCCAAAATAGCATAAGCAAAATGCCAACCATGCAAGCAACTTTTTCATTCATGAAAAAACATGAACGCCACAATCAGTGGGGAGTAACTCCGGGTTCTCCCAGCCATATCACATTAAACGTACATATAAGGAAATACCAAAGTAAAATCATGCATATATAGATATCCATGTGAGTTACGATAAGGATAGATAGGCAATCCAATATAAAATGATAAGATCATATGGAAATCAAATCCGTAACCATCATGTTATTCAAAGACTCGAGAAAGACACTCTTAGGCAACCGAATACGCTCACTAGGGCTTACATCTCACCGTTAGCGGTATAAGTTTGATAAGATTGAGACTCGACAAACAAACCATGCCAAGTCATTCAATGATCAATCATATAATCATTCATGTAATCATCCATCCAAACACACCGACACCATGACGACATCTCACGGTAAATGAAACGCACTAGCATCGTGTACAATAGCAAGACAAGCCAATGGAAGCTCACGGAATAAGACATTTTTCGGAACCGTATACGATAAGACGTTTCGTATACTCATGACCTAGACAATCAAGTTCACAGGATAAGACGTTTCCCGAAATCATGTACGATAAGACGTTTCGTACACACAAGACTCTAATCCTCTTGGTAGGACGACGATAATAATACGGTCCTAGTCTAAACCTGGCCAGACTCTCGGAATAAGACGTGTTCCGATTCGACATGTGGTAAGACGTTCCACATCAAAGACTCGGTCAATCATAGACGCCGAGTACCCCAAATTCGGTAGAACAATTCAC
>JAIUZE010028669.1:0-13093 GCA_022085475.1 Heliosperma pusillum
TAAAATCATAATAATATGAACAAAAACTAAGATGAACCAAAAACTAAAGAAAACAAAAGCTAAAGGCTATGTTACTAACTAAAATCATAATTAACCCTAACATGAACCAAAAACTAAAGGCTATGTGACATTAATTCGTCGAGTAAAACGGAATTGTTACCTTAGCTAGCAAAACCACTTAGCACCAAAATAATAAGAAGTATATAAATAAGAAACCCTTCTACTAATCTTCACCCAAAATATACGAGTCTCCAAACTCGTCTTCCAAATCTTCCCCTATAAGAAAAGACAAGAAAAACCTTATTAGAACTTAAAATATGATTTCTCATAATTAAAGTGTTGAAAACGATTTTGTCGGAATGTAAAATAAAAACCGTACGTGAAGATGAAGCGAAGAGGAGAGTCTAGAAATATAAGTTAGAACGGATTTAATTAAGAAATGAAGATTTTATGAAGGTTTTGCTCAAGAACGATGATGAACAATTGAAGAACACGAAGAACAAATGAGGAACGATTAAAGAAAGTGATATTTTGATCTTTATTTGATTTGTTGAAAAATGAAAAGTTGTTAGTGAGTGGAGTGATGTGTGTGCCGTGTAATTATAGGCAAAAAGGGGTGTCGGGTTTTGAAATTGTTGTTACGTAATTGACTCGCGTTTAATAATTATTTTACGGTAAACGATTAAAGATAATTAACGATAAAGTTAATTAAACTAAATATCAAGATATTATGATATTGAAATGAAAAATAATGAAAATATCAAGGTCTAAGAGAGTAAGGAGTGCCGTGTGGTTTTGAGCTTGTCGGGTCTGATTTCGAGCGTTTTGCGTAATTTTCGTTAACTGATCGATAAAGTGAAATAATATCTAGATATTGTGATATTGTAATCAAAAGTAATGAAAATATCAAGCCCTATTAGAGGGGAAAGAGCCGTGTGGATAGGTGAGTAATCGGGTCTGATTTTTCTCGATTTGCGTAATCTCCGTTGACGGATCGATAAAGTAACAAATATCTAAGATATTTGTATTAGTTTAATCGAAAAAATTAAAATATCTCAAGTGAGTGGAAAACGATGACATGGGCGCGTGACTCATGCCAAATTCGAGTTTCGAGTTTGTTACGGGATTTACGATGAGTCGGGAATAGTTAAATGACGTTCGGTTTAAAACCGTAAAAGTTATTCTTTAAATTCCGAATAAATTCAAAATAATTATATTAAATTATGATAAATCTTAATAAATCTAAATAAAAATAAATCAAAAATATTATTTTTTTTAAATAAAATTTCCGTCCTCAAACTTATGAGGCGAGTCGGGAAAAAGTCAACGGAAGTCACAGTTGACTGAAAAGTCGAGAAAAGTCGAAGATGACTTAAAAGTCAAGAAAAGTTTAGGACGACTTAAAAGTCAAGAAAAGTCAATGACGACTTTTAAAAAGTCAAGAAAAGTCAAAGACGACTTAAAAGTCAAGAAAAGTCAAAGATGACGAAAAACGTGATTTTCATGAAATCTCTCAGAATTCCAAATACGAACGCGGAATTTCAAAATAAGACTCTGAAAAAATTTTCTATTTTAAAAAAAACTTAAGTTCTACTACAGTGTTTAGTAAATATTTTACTAGAAAAATTGGGTATTTTTCGGTTTGTTACAGACACCTTTCAAGACCACTTTATCACACCAACTCAAATTCTAACTGCCTTCTTCGGATATCGGCATAAGACTTTTGACGGTCTTGAGCGGCTTTCATTCTATCACGAATGACCTTCACATTATCAATGGTTTCAACAAGAACATCGGGGCCTAAATCACGATTGTCACTCAATTGATTCCAACAAATAGGACTCCGACATTTTCTTCCATAAAGAGCTTCATATGGAGCCATCTTGATAGATGCATGATAGCTATTGTTGTAAGAAAACTCCACCAACGGTAAGCTCTTTTCCCAACTAAACTGAAAGTCGAGTGCACAAGCTCTAAGCAAGTCTTCTAAAGTCTGAATAGTCCTCTCAGTCTGACCATCCGTAGCGGCATGAAAAGCAGTACTCATCAACAACTTACTACCCATGGCTTCTTGCAAAGCTTTCCAAAATCTCGAACAGAACCTCGGATCTCGGTCGGATATAATCTTCAAAGGAACACCATGGTATCTAACAATTTCATCCACATAGGCTTTTGCTAAACGATCCAAATTCCAAGTTTCTTTGATCGGAATAAATCTAGCACACTTGGTTAACCGATCAACAACAACCCAAACAGCATCTTTACCTCCAACGGTTCTCGGCAAAGCCATAACAAAGTCCATAGAAATAGATTCCCACTTCCATAGCGGAATATCCAACGGTTGTAGCAATCCACCGGGTCTCTTGTGTTCACTCTTCACTTGTTGCAAAGTAGTCATCTTCCAACATAAGAAACACTCACCCTTCAAGTCTGTCCACCAAAATTGTAGCTATCAAATCCTGTACATCTTATCACCCGTGTTAAATCAATAAGGGGAAAGGTGAGCTTCATCAAGAACTCGCTTCCTCAAATTAAGAGCATTAGGAACAAATAAACGACCATGGAAACGAAGAACACCTTTATTATCAAACTTGAAATCTTTACCTTTACCTTCAAGAATTTTGGCTTGGATAGACTTTTAGGTAAGATCATCAACTTGGCTTTCACGGATTTCACGGAGAAACACAGGCTCGGCAGTCATGGCACCAACATGCACAAATCCACGCTCTACAAATTCCAAACTCAATCTTCGAAACTCGGCACAAAGATCAACAGGTAATACATGCAAAGCATTCAAAGCATGAGAAGATTTCCTACTAAGAGCATCTGCAACAACATTAGCCTTCCCTTCATGATACAACAACTCAAAATCATAATCGTTCACCAATTCCAACCATCTTCTTTGCCTCATATTCAACTCTTTTTGAGTAAATATGTATTTCAAACTTTTGTGATCGGTGAAGATACGACAATGAACTCCAATTAAATAATGTCTCCACACTTTCAAAGCATGAACAACAGCGGCCAATTCTAAATCATGAGTAGGATAATTCACTTCATGAACTCTCAATTGCCTAGAAGCATAAGCCACCACTTTCCTATTCTGCATAAGAACACAACCTAATCCCATTTTAGAAGCATCACAATAGACATCAAAGTCTACTCCATCTTCAGGCAAAGTAAACACCGGAGCGGTAGTTAACCTCTTCTTTAACTCCTGAAACGCATTTTCACAAGCTTCATTCCATAGGAATTTGGTTTCCTTCTTCAATAACTGAGTCATAGGCCTAGCAAGCTTAGAGAAATCCTTGACAAACCTTCGGTAATAACCAGCTAACCCAAGGAAACTTCGAATCTCTCTAATATCAGTCGGACTCTTCCAATCAACAACGGCCTCAATTTTAGAAGGATCCACCATTACACCTTCTTTAGAAATCACATGCCCAAGAAAGGACACTTTAGGTAACCAAAATTCATATTTAGAGAATTTAGCATACCACTTCTGACGACGTAGAACACCCAAAATAATCCTCAAATGAATAGCATGCTCATCTTCGGACTTGGGGAAAATAAGAATATAATCAATGAATGCCACCACACACTTATCAAGATACTCACTAAATGTGCGGTTCATCTGATCCATAAAGATAGCAGGAGCATTGGTCAATCCAAATGGCATCACCTTGAACTCATAATGACCATACCTCGTACTAAAAGCGGTCTTTGGGATATCAACATCTCTAACCGGAATTTGATGATAACCAGATCTCAAATCAATCTTCGAAAAAGTAGAAGCACCCTTTAATTGATCAAATAAATCTTCAATTCTCGGCAAAGGATACCTATTCTTGATTGTAATCCGATTCAATTCACGATAATCGATACACAACCTCATAGAACCATCCTTCTTCTTCACAAAAAGAACAGGAGCACCCCAAGGAGAGGCACTTGGTCGAATAAAACCTTTTTCAATCATATCATCCAACTGCTTTCTCAACTCTTTCAATTCAGACGGAGCCATACGATAAGGAGCTTTGGCAATTGGACCAGAACCAGGAACCAGATCGATAGAGAATTCAACATCTCTCTCGGGAGGAATCCCGGGTAAATCTTCAGGAAATACATCAATGAACTCTCGAACAATAGGTACATCTTCAATACTTGGCAAAGAGGTATTTGAAGAAGTCACAACACACAAGAATGCTTGGTGACCTTTTCTAACCATACTTACCAACTTCATAGCGGAAATTAAAGACACACCTTTACGGGGATGAGATCCCTTATAGGTTATTCTAACTCCTAAAGGACTCTTTAAGAAAATCTTTTGATCACGACACTCGAACCTAGCATGATACATAGCTAACCAATCTATACCTAAGATTATATCAAACTCTCCTAAAGGGAACTTAAGGAGATTCGCGGGAAAGATAGAACCCGAAATAGATATAGGTACATTTGGATAAAGGGTTGAACAAGAGATAATATCTCCGGAAGGTAAGGATATGGGAGTATCCTCACTAGATGTTGGCTTGATTAATAATTTATTAGCATAGGTCGATGACACAAAAGACATTGAAGCACCGGTATCAAATAAAATAAGACACGGTTGCTCTAAGATTGAGAACATACCAGTAATGATCTCGGGATGAGCCTCGGTTTCGGCACGACTCATGACAAAGATTGAACCCTTAGGTTTAGGAGGAGGAGGGGGCAACTTTCGATCGGGGCAATCCTCGTAACGATGACCACCCTTCCTACAAAAGAAGCAAATGTAGGCTCGGTTGGAACATGGCACACCAGGATGGTATGGTTGCCTACACTGATTACATTGACGACCTTGAGCTTGAGGAGCATAAGGCCTATGAACTAATTTGAAGTAGCTCTAGGAATAAAAGGAGAAGGATTTCTTGCATTTGCATTGGAAGAAGGATTAAACCTCCCCTTGTTAGTATAGGAACTAGAAGAAGACGGAATAAACGGCCTCTTCCCAAAAGCATTCGGCCTAGGAGCATAAGAAGGAGACGGATTATTCATTAAAGCTTCATCCCTTATAGCCTTCATTGAGTTTTCAGCCCACAAGGCATCATCGTAGAGATCTCCAAAGGACGCGGCACCCCTTCTCACTTTGCTTTGGAGAACGGCATTCAACTTATTACGATAGTAGAACGCCCGGTCTTCATCATCACGGATAAGCCTCGGCGCAAAGTGAGCGAGCTTATTAAACTCCGTAGTAAACTCCTGAGCTGATAGATTGCCTTGTTTAAAATCAATGAACTCTTTAAGCCTTTGCTGTTTAAGCTCTTTAGGGTAAAATCTACCCTCCACAAGAGCTTTAAAGTAAGCCCAGTTAAAGTCCTCTTCAAGAACGGCAGTGGCACTTGTGATAGCCCACCAGTTGTCGACTTCCCTCACCAGAAAGTGCTTTGCAATCCTCACCTTGTCCTCTTCTCGGACTTGGTAAAGATCAAACTGCTTCTCCATCTCCCGGAACCAATCGGATAACTCCGTAGGATCCGGTTCTCCACCATATGGCACAATCTTACTCCTTGCAATTTGTCCCGCCACCCATGCATAGCCACGTTGATGGTTGTCCTCCCTTCTAGGGGGAACTTGGTTGGCATTAGCTAAAGCGGCATCCTGCTGATTTTTCAGCACTTGAGCAAGAGCCTCCATCATGACATTCTCAGCTAAACGCGGTCTAACCATCTTCATAAGAAACAAAACAAATTAAGTTACTCCTATCAATTAGCATAAACAAATAGACTACCAAGTAAAATCCTTAACTTCTACCCAACTCTCATTTATTAGTTTAAGGTCAAGTAGTTTAAGTTAGGGTTCACGTGTGTGCGTCGGGAGCGATAAAACTCTGATACCAACTGTGACAACCCTCGCGAATGCGGAAATATAAAACATACAAGCATGTGAATTATATAGCGGAAAATACGGTATTTTAAAAACCTTTATACATGCAATATTATATAACCGAAGGGTTTTTTTTGGGGGGGTGTCAAAATATTACAACTAAATGCGGAAAAATACAACAAAGAGACGGGGTCTCTTAAAATGTTAGCAAAGAACAAGTGTTTAACAAAACTAGCTACTATCGTCTAGAGGTGAAACTTCCAGGGACAACGCCCGCTAGCTCACACCCGAACCCAAAACATCATATCAAAAAAGTCATCCAATGCAAGCAACCTGTTCATTCATGAAAAACATGAACGCCACAGTCAGTGGGGAGTAACTCTGGGTTCTCCCAGCCATATCACATTAAACGTACATATAAGGAAACACAAAGGTAAAATCAGGCATATATGAATATACATGTGAGATACGATAAGATTAGATAGGCAATACGAGATATAATGATAAGATCATATGGAAATCAAATAAAGAGGTCATCATGTTATTCAAGACACGGGGAAAGACACTCTTAGGCAACCGAATACGCTCACTAGGGCTTGCATCTCACCAAAAGCGGTATAAGTTTGATAAGATTGAGACTCGACAGACAAACCAAGTCAAGTCATGTGATGATCACAATAAATCCAACATATTATCATCCATTCACGAACCACGACAATGACGGTGTCCAATCATGCAATGACCATGAACAATATCATGAAATCACGCATTCAAGAACGACACAAGACGACAACTCTCACAGTAAATGAAACGCACTAGCATCGTGTACATGGCAAGTATGATTAAAAGGCATCCACGAGATGACATTTCCCTGAACGCATACACGATCACATTTCGTATATGTACACTAATTTCCTCCGGTAGGACGACGATAATAATACGGTCCTAGTCTAAACCTGGCCAGACTCTGGGAATAACGTGTTCTGATTCGACATGCGATAAACGTTTCGCATCCAAGACTCGGTCAATCATAGACGCCGAGTACCCCAAATTCGGTCGAAAATTCACGAAAGAGGCGGGAAAGAGCTCAAGCCACATAACAAGCGGTACGCTACATGCAAATAACACCACCTCGCAAGTACACAACATTTGACGGCCGGGTCGATCAACGCATTGTGTTCAACTCCCAACAACGTCGTCGTATGCCCACTACACATGCATTTAACTAGTAGGATACCTCTCCATTCCGACATTCCAGCCTTACGAACGGGAAGGTAGCCAAGGAAATGAGAGTACAAAGCACAAGACAAAACAGTGCTCAAACCGTAACATTTGTAAAAACCGACTCAAAGTGGGACATATCGAAAACCGTCACGAAACTTGTGATACAAGCGAATAAAATGTCATATATTCAAAACAATAATATTATAAGTCGCTACGTAAAATTATACGATAAACGAACGATTAGAATTATTATAAATGAAAACCGTAAACCAAATCACAAACAAAGTCCAGCAAAAGCCAGCCGGTCAGGCTGACCGGCTGCCGGTCCACCGGCTCAGGCCACAAGTCAATACGAAAATCAATATGAAATGTCAGTGTGTCCCAGCCGGTCAGGTCAACCGGCTGCCGGTCGACCGGCTGGGATCAATGGGTCTTTTGAAAAACAAAGGAAGAAAAGAGGGTGTCTCAGCCGGTGGTCTGACCGGCTGCCGGTCGACCGGCTGAGCCCAACCTCATATTCCAAAATCACGTAAAAATGCCAAAATATACAGCAGGTGCCCCAGCCGGTTGTCTGACCGGCTGCCGGTCGACCGGCTGGGGTCTCATGTACTCGAAAATGCTTTGTTTCATCAAAGTCGACTTTTGATAATTATCGAGTATCATTCTAATTCATCAATACTCATGTAAATACTCAATAAACAACATCCATCAACAATAATGCAAGTCATAAGCTTACTAACTATAATCAAAACATGGTTTCTATCCTAGAAATCACATAAAACACGTAAATGATACCGAGTAACCCTTCACCGTTACCTTTAAGCGCCTCTACTAATCGTCAAGATCCTCTTCTATAAGGAAATAGTCTTTGTCGGGATCTTGGAGGTCACCACCTACAAATAGATCGTAAAAAGATGAATAAAGTTCATCTTGAGAAAGACGGAAAGATTGAAAAGAAAGAAAGACGATAATTTTATTATCAATACGGATAGAGGAAGGTTAGGGAAGAAGAATAAGACGAACTTACGTAAATTCTATCAAGTAACGAAGAAGTTACGACGATTCTAAGATCGATATCAAAGAGGGAAAGTTGAGATTTCTTAGAGAGGAAGAAAACTTGTGTTTGATTTGTGTTGAATGAAATATTAGGTTAAGGAGTAGTGTGGGTTATGAAGGAAAAAGTCAAAGACGGTTTCCAAAGTCAAGAAAGTCAAACTCGACTCAAAAGTCAAGAAAAGTCAAACTTGACTTAAGACGGGATTTTCATGAAATCTCGCGGAAATTCCAAAAACGAACTCGGAAATTCTAAATTCGACTCGAAACATAAAAAGCTAATTTAAAACTTAAATTTGCTGAAAAGATTTCGTAAAATATTTCTACTAGAAAAATAGGGTACATTTCCGGGTGTTACAGATCACGTGATCACTAATTTTTCCACCATTAGACCAATCATGTATGCCATAATATGCACGTACCTAAATAAATTGTATGCTTGGAGCATGACAAGTCAATTACAAAATCAATCTATATGCGAGTCATTAGATAGCCTTCAAGAACACCCATAAGGTTCTCGAGGAGAACTAGGGAATCATTCTTTTGTTTAGATTGAGATAACTTGGTTGTGTGTTAAGAGATAAACAAACCCAAATTTTCAACCTTATAAGGATTTGTCGAAATTCTAGACTAAATTTTGTTATATTAAAAGCGAATAACTAAAAAAATGATGATGAAGGAGTAAATCATTAAGAATTTTACAAATGGAGACTTAGTACATTATGATGAGGATAAGGTGGCTTATAAGGAACTAAAAGTAGATCCTTTCACCAAGATACCCATCACATAGTTATTACGATAACAAGTGGGAGCATCTTTCAAGTTAAAGAGCCCAACACTAGATAGAGATCTAGACATGTACGTAGATGAATTCATGTTATTATGAATAACATTGAATGGAAGGAAAAGGCAATTCAAAAGGTTAGAATAAATGAATACATGGTATATTCACTACCCAATCCTTTGTTGCATTTGGACAAGATCGCCATGTGGTATCATGGAACTTATATACTTTAGATTATAAGATATGAAGCAATAACATTGTGTTGATTGTTCATATATGATAATCACATTTATTGTTTGAGTTCATAAAACTCATTTTGCGCTTTGTTATATCCAAATAGGTGGTAGTGACAACTTTGAACCCTATTAAAGTGAACTGAATTAACATAGCATTGGCCCCTGGTTGCTTACATGAGGCGACGTCTCCAAGTGCCTAGAGTGTGATGCAATTGATGGCAAGTTCAAGTGCCATAGGGTCATAAGAGATAACTAATCGATCACATATACAGACTGTATGGGACACTCTGTCGGGCAGTGACTGTTTATAGAGTTCTGGCAATTCATATAGCCTAGTCGTGGCGAGAGCTACTATAATATTCTTTTTTAGTCAATTCTGTAGACTAAAGATTGTTTGCCTAAGGTGGCACAGTTTCAGATTGACTTTGATTTATGCTTGATATACGATTATTTTAGACCGTTTCCCCTCTTTATTCATTTATGTTTCGGCGTAACTAGTTTAGTTTAGCGTCGGTTTTATCGTATTTTGGCCCTCATCCCATTTACTCTCATACTATTTAATTCCGTCTCAATTCATAGGAAATATGTCAAGACAAGGACGAGACAGGATAAGAACCGAGAAACCGTCACAAAACAAACACAAAAGAAGGAAGAAGAAGGAAAAGGGGGGCGCCAGCCGGTAGGTGGCACCGGCAGCCGGCCCACCGGCTTGGCTACCCACCCCCTCCAAACTAGCGAAAGAAAAGAAGAATGTCAGGTGAGCCCAGCCGGCCAAGCCCACCGGCAGCCGGCCGGACCGGATGGGTCAGTCAATACGGGAAGAAGACGGAGGAAAAGGCAGCCACCGGCTGCCGGCCAGGACCACCGGCAGCCATTCTGACCGGCTGGGGACGTCGCGTGAAGAGAGGAAGACAAAAGGAAGAGGAAGAAAAGGCAGGGGGCGCCAGCCGGTCCAGGCCACCGGCGGGCGGCCGGCCGACTGGCTGGGACTCCCCTTGTCGGCGAATTTGCTTTTCTTCTTTCTTTTCTTCTTTTGACCCCCTAATCCTACCAACCTATAAATATCCCTCTCCTAATTCACCCTAGACACAAAACCCTAGACACAAGAACCCTAGTAATTAATAAGGAATATTTCCCTAATTAGTATTCTAATCTTTCTTAATTAGTGATAATTACTCAATTTCCTAGTTAGTTATTGTTAGATCTAGTCTTTCTCTTAGTAACTAGTGAAGATTTGGGTTGTAATTTGAAGACAAGAGGAGACTCTTATTTGATTATTAATCCAAGTTCCAATCTTTCTTACAAGTTTGGTACAATTTCTCATCTTTATTTCATTAAATGTCTTCTAATTACTTGTTCTTGTTTATTTATCTAGTTTTCATGTTGAATATGTCTTCTCTTGTTTATTTCATATCAAAGTATCCATGTTTAATGTCTTCCTCTATTAATATGAGTGAGTAGTGTATTGCTAGGGTAAGATGAGGGATTTAATGTAGGTTTATGGGTCGATTATGGTCATTGGGCATAAAGATTAAGTATTTTGGTAGTCTACTTATTTTGTGCACACAAGGTGTTTGTTGGAATGCTTGAATGAGTAATTTGAGTCTTTACCATGTTTTATTACTAGTTTGAGTGAAAGCTTAGACTTGTATTGTTGTTTTGTGAGTGTTGGATGTTTAGAGAGAGGTTAGGGCGAGAACCCAATCGAACCTTAGAGTAGGGCTCGTCTCGCATCGATAGGTGGAGGCTTGTGTTTTAATTTGTCTTTCACCGAGAGGTGGATACATGTTTAGACTCACCTTTAGACTAGTCCTAACCCCCACCATAATTGACCTATACTTGCATTAATGAACCCATCCAACCTAGTTCCTTTTAATTATTTATTTATATCGCATCTTTGCCTTCTTGTTAGTCTTGTTTAGCATTAATCACCTCCAACTTGCTTATAGCTAGAATTAAACTAGAATCCGACCAACTTACCTTAGAGCCTTAATCACCGTCCTTGTGGTTCGACCTCGACTACCGCTACTACATTAGTAGTTGAGTTTATAAGTTTTGTTTGACCGGGGGAGGGCGACTAACCCCGACGTCAATGCTCAATGACCTTCGTAACTGGGGTCAAAGGGGAATCTTTATGGTCATGATGAGTGGTGGTTATTCGAAGGGAATATTCCGATAGAAATTGTCCACCTTTGTCAGGGTTATTTGAAATCTCAAGGCCACTCGAGGAGTAGTAAGCTGGAAATGCGTGGCCACGCTCGGAGGGTATCTATGGTAGATAATTCCGGTCACACAGTTACTCTCCAGATCGAGGAAACCACTCTTGATATGATCGAATGCAAGTACGACCTGCAAGACACCTTGCATTGAGTGACAGATAGTAACATGACACGAGAAATGGTGACGCGCACTTGTCTCGGACAAGTGGGAGATTGTTGGAGTATGCGTCCTCAACAATAGTGCGATCACTTAATTAAATATCAATAATAAGAATACAAAGAGATGATGAATATTATAGTCAACTGCTGAACATTAATAGGTAACGATTGGCTTACTAAAGTTTGACGTTACTGTCATATGACGGTGGTGATCAGTTGATCCATTGAGGTCCCACCTAAAGGACGATCCCCTAATCATGTGAGTTAATTAATTGTATAGCGATACAGATTAATTAATCTCTTAATTTGAACGAGTTTAAATTATAAGTGAGAATTATATCTTATTGTAATATGATTAAATAAGATTCATTTTAGTAATTTCATTGTTATATTACTAAGAATGCATAATGTTTATGAAACATTAGAGAACAATTGGTTGATTATAATTACAATTAGTTGAAGATAATATCAACCAAATATGAGATGATCCATTTTATTTACATGTGATTATAAAATACTCCCTCCTAGTCGGTCATTTCTTCCCTCTTTCCTTATTGGGTAAGTCGGGTTTTTTTTCCTCCTTCCTTTTTTGGATGTAGGGTTGTGTGTTTTGTGTGGTCTAATTTCATTTGTAACTGGGGTAGTGTGTTTTGTGTGGTCCAAAATCATTTCCTTAATTTTTGTGTAAAAGGGAAAGGAGAAGAAATGAGTGACTAGGAGGGAGTATGACTTAAAATGATAAGTTTATTTTATTTGTTATGAAATTGCATTTAACTTAGTTAAATGCACATTTATAAACTTAATTACATGTTACATGTCACATGTCACATATGTGACAAATGACAAAATTCAAACGATAAATGAACACCCATTTTAAGTGGGGTGCCGGTTTTGGAGTAGTAGGGTAGATATTTAGGTGCTGATTATTGTTCTAATTGAGAATGGAATAATAATATGGACACCCATTTTAAGTGGGATGCCTTGTGAAGACAAAAAAGAAAAGCTACCCTCCCTTCCCATGTGGGTGCGCCAGTTTTGGTGAGCATAAGAGGGAGTTGATTTCTCCTCTTATGCTCACACTTGATCATAATATTATTTTTGCTTCTCTCTCTCTTATTTCTCATACTAAAACTTAAGAAGTTTTACATATAAATTGTTCATTAATACTAATAATATTACTAAGTTAGTAATAATATTATTAGTCATTTCAAGGGAGACTACTATATTATTAAAGTGTAGTAATTAAGTAGAGATTAAGGGGTTGTCTTGGTGCTACTAATTGGAAAGTTCTTATACTAAGAACTAGGAATTCATCCCTCATATTTTAAGCTCAAGA
The DNA here is from genome assembly GCA_022085475.1 of Heliosperma pusillum. NCBI lineage: Eukaryota > Viridiplantae > Streptophyta > Magnoliopsida > Caryophyllales > Caryophyllaceae > Heliosperma > Heliosperma pusillum. The sequence continues at coordinate 12,874 of JAIUZE010028669.1, forward strand.
ACAAGTATAGGAAGGTGTCCTATTCTTGTGCCCACAATCGTCAAAATCAATGTGAGGAAAAAGTTTCTTCTTATCTTTGTATTATTTAGTTATACATGCATAAGATCCACTAGTTTAATGAGTAAATTTATTATAAAATGTTATTAGAAATGTCTAATAATGAGTTTAAGAAACCATCAAATCCCACTTTGAAAATCCAAAGTCCCTCTTTTCCAAAAAT
>JAIUZE010028677.1:4413-20589 GCA_022085475.1 Heliosperma pusillum
ATTCTTTCGATTAAACTAATACGAATATCCAAGATATTTGTAACTTTATCGATCCGTCAACGAAAATTTCGCAAATCGCTTAAAATCAGACCCGACTACTACCTAAACCACACGGCTCTCTCACCCTCTCATAGGACTAGATATTTTCTTTCTTTTCATTACAATAACATAATATCTAGATATTTGGTTTAATTAACTTAATATCTAATTATATCTAATCAATTACCGTAATATAATTATTAAACCCGAGTCAATCCCGTAACAACAATTTCAAAACCCGACTCATTAATTACCCTATAACTACACGGCTCACACTCCACCATTACTCACTAACTACCTTTTCATTTTACATTTTACAATAAATCAACTTAAGATCTAATTAATACTTTCTTTAATCGTTCTTCATCGTTCTTCGTCGTTCTTCATCGTTCTTCGTCTTTCTTGAGCAAAATCGTCACAAAACCTTCATTTCTTATTCAAATCCGTCCTAACTTATATTTCTAGAATCTCCTCTTCGCTCTCCATCTTCAAGTACGGTTTATTTTCAATTCCGACAAAATCGTTTTCAACACTTTAATTATGGAAAATCAAGTTTTAATTCTAATAACATTTTTCTTGTCATTTCTTATAGGGGAAGATTTTGAAGACGAGTTTGGTGACTCGTATATTTTAGGAGAAGACTAGTAGACGGGTTTCTTATTTTTCTTTACTTCTTATTTTTGGTACTACTTGATTTTGCTAGCTAGGGTAACGATTCCGAGTTACTCGACGAATTAATGTTACATATCTTTTGTTTTAGTTTATATTATTGTTATTTATGGTTTTTAAGTAGTAACATGTTAGGTTGTTATTATTATTATGTTGTATGAATTTTATCATATTTAATGTTCTTGACATGTTGGATGATTTATTCATAATCATAATTTTTATATGAATGATGGTTGAATTGGTTGTTAAAATGGTTGTTTGTTAATTAAAAACATGTTGGAATTAATTGGGTGTTTGTTGTTGTTGGAGCCGTGGAGAATGGCTGAAAAATCAGCCCAAACCAGGCCGGTTCAGGCCGGTTCAGGCCGGTTCAGGCCCGGTCCAGGCCGGTCTGGATTGGTCCATGGTTGGTCCTTTTGGGTTGTATCGATACTTGATTGTTTTGTTGTTGTTTTGACGGGTTTTAAATATGTTAAGCATGCGGGAAAATATTAAGAAACGGTTTTAGATTTTTTAATCAAAACAGCCCAAACCAGGCCGTGGGCCCAGTCCAGGCCCGGTTATGCTCGGCCCAAAACAGTCCGTGGGTCCCCTTCCTTGGACTTGTGACGGTTTTTGAGTTTATTGTTAATTTATCGTGTTTTGTAATATTTAGCAAGTGGAAAATTTTAATAAGTAAATTATTTAATTAAAAGTATTTTTCATAATATTATAAATTCTCACATGTTAGAAATTATAATACGTGATTGTAGTTTAATTTTATATCCTTTAAGTCAAGCGGGTTTTCGTATGATTTAACAATTCACATGTTAGAAGTTTTAATAAAATAACATGTAATGAATATGTTGATTTTATGTCTAAGTCTAATTGGTAAAGACTCTGTTTCTAGCCGGTTTGACCAAACAGGTTTGGTCAAACTAAAATCTAGTCAGCCCCGTTTTGACTGATGACCCGTCGCAGGACTCGGGTCGGGGATTTGTCTTCAAGTAAGGTTTTTATTTAATTAATGAATTAGCCTTAGTAGATATGAGGCGATATGATATTTGAATATGATTTATATGCTGTTAGTCACATGATAGGAAGTTTTTCCCGTGACTGTTTGATTATATGATATATGTTGTGTTGACTAAGTACCCATAGAGAATTATGAGTATATGGCGTCTTGACCATTCTAATTCTAAATGAGTATCTTGGACCATGACATAGATAGGCCTTACTATCTTTAACGAGCATATGGAGTTCACAACTTGATAGCTTTTGTGTCACGGCCTGGGGGGTTTATCTCCAAGTCGGGGCATGGCTGCCTAATAGTTCCACTTTGGGAATGGAGCCAGCTTAAGTACTAGCCAACTCTGCTTAGGGGGTCGCCTAGTAGAGATTCTTGTGTACTTTTGGTCATGAGACGGGGAATGGAATAGCTGTTGTCGCTAGGTCTGATCAGTCTAGGACTAGGATGTTTTCCTACCTTGTGGTATAGCCTCGAGTTACAGAAGTCGACTATTGACCGTGCTAAGAACTTATGCCTGTTTCTAGACGTATTGGTCTTTCATGTTTGATGATTCTATTAATCTTAGAAGGTGAGATGCAAGCCGGCTAAGGTTGATAGAGTTTGGATTACCGGTTGTTAACTGATTCACATGATATTATGTTTGATTAGGGTTTGAGTGTATCATGGCCATGTTAACGGTAACCTCTGAGCTAGCATACCAGCTTCCCTACCTCGTATTATAGATTGTTAACGGTTTCACATGATAGCTTTCATATGCTAGGTTATATGTTAGTTATTTGTTTCATAACATGAAAGCATATCGTATATGTTAAGTTTTGTATTTTCCATATACATTTCTTTTATGTTATTCATGTTTTATTAAACTCGACATTTCGTGGCTGGGAGAACTCGGAGTTACTCCCCGTTGACTGTGGCTTCCGTGTTTATATTTAATGTCGGTGGCAGGTTTGTGATGCATACTTGGGTAAATATACGACTAGCGAGGCGCAGTTTTAACCTTGGAGACCTCTTTTTCGGGTCTTAGGATGGTATATATTTATACAACCTTTTATTTCTGTATTTATACGGGAGATATGTCTCCCGTTTTGGATAATTCTTATGTATAATATTATTTTCCTTTTGTTATGAACCTTTTTCTTTAAGACACCTTTGTTATGATGAATATATTTAATAGTAGGTTCCGGTTTTAAAATTTACCGATTTACACTAAAGTGAACCTATTAGAAACATATTCTCATCTTTTATTTATTTAAATTATTTGTTTTATTTTTCCGCAAATTTGAGGGTGTCACAGTTGGTATCAGAGCATTTTCGCTCCCGACGCACGTTTGTGTACCCTTGTATAAATAACTTGACCATATTAAAATAATAAACTTGTGAGATAGAATGGTAGGATGGGTAGATTAGGATTTATGTTGTAGTCTCTTTGTGCTTGCTAAATGATAAGTACTAATCTGTGTTTTCTTTTGTAAGATGCCTCCGAGAATTGACAACACGATCTTAGCAGCTCTTACTGTTATTATTCAGAACCAGCAAAATCAGCAAAATCAACAGGCGAATCCTATTCCTAATCCTCCTCCCGACCGTGAGAGACACGGAAGTTGTACATGGGTTGCTTCACAACTATCTAGGAGCCAAGCCAAAACCTATGATGGTGAAGTGGATCCCGTCAAACTTTCTGAATGGATACGTGAAATGGAGAAGAACTTTTCTCTTTATGATGTTCTTGAAACGGATAAAGTCCGTCTTGCTTCCCACTTCTTAGTGAAGGAAGCTGATCAGTGGTGGACTCTTTCTGGTCCTACTGCTAAGTTGGAACCCGATTTTGGTTGGACTCGTTTCCGTGAGCTATTGGAGGCGAGGTTCTACCCGGATGAATTGAGACAACAGAAACTGAAAGAATTCATGGACTTCAAACAAGGACTTCTCTCAGTTCAGGAGTTCACAACCAAGTTCAATGAGTTGGCTCATTATGCCACTCGGCTTATTTCAAGGGAGGAAGACAAAGCATTCTTTTACCTAGGGAAACTTTCTCCTCAGGTGAAGGGAAAGATCAGTAGGGGTTCTACTTCTTTTGTCTCTATTTACAATGATGCCATATGGGCAGAGAGTTCTATTCGGGAGATTGCCGACGAGGCTCGTTCCTCGTATGTTGCTCCTAATTCTTATGGCAAGAGACCGTTATATCCTGCTTCTCGACCTTCCTTTTCTCCCTCTTTCTCAAACAAGAGGAGGAACTTTCAGAGTGGGCAAGCAACTCAGAGTAACCGTCCATTCTTCCCGAGCAACAACAACGATCTTAAGGGTCGTATCTGCTTTCGGTGCAAGATGCCTATGCATCCTGGTATTGGCTGTTTCAACAAGCTACTTGTGTGCTTTAATTGTCAGAAACCGGGACACAAGTTTAATGAGTGTCCTGATAAGAAGAAGACGACTTCTACACCAGCTATTTCTGGGAGACCTAAGGGTCGGATTTTCATCATGAGCAGAGCTGAGGCCGATGCTCAACCAGACATTGTGACGGGTATGTTTTCCATTTATGGAATACCGTGTTTAATTTTATTTGATACGGGAGCTTCCTTGTCCTTTATTTCAATGAGACTATCCGATAAATTACCTCTCAAAGCTTCAGTCGGAGAAATGACTCCTATATCTTTACCGTCCGGAGATGTATTTTCATGCTCTTATCTTCATTCGGACATTCCTATATCAATAAACGGATCTACTTTTCCGGCTAATCTTCTTCGGTTTCCTCTTGAAGAGTTTGATATCATTCTGGGTATGGATTGGTTATCTACTTATCATGCTCGATTTGAATGCCGTGACCAGAAGATTATTCTCAGAAGTCCTTTAGGTATTCGGGTATCTTATCAAGGAGTTCAAAAACAGACCACGGTGAAACTTATTTCGGCTATGAAGATGGTAAAAACAATCAAGAAGGGTTACAAAGCTTTCTTATGTGTTGTAACTACTTCTACCACTTCGTCTTTGCCTTCATTGGAAGATGTGCCAATTGTTCAAGAATTTCCAGATGTATTTCCCGATGAATTACCCGGGATTCCTCCAGAAAGAGATGTTGAATTTTCCATTGATCTAGTTCTTGGAACTGGACCAATTGCTAAAGCTCCTTATCGGATGGCTCCTTCTGATTAAAAGAGTTGAGAATCCAACTTGATGACTTGATTGAGAAAGGCTTCATTAGGCCTAGTGCTTCTCCTTGGGGTGCGCCCGTGCTCTTTGTCAAAAAGAAAGACGGTTCTATGCGTATGTGCATTGATTATCGTGAGTTGAACCGTGTCACAATCAAAAACAAATATCCTCTTCCGCGTATTAATGATCTCTTTGACCAGTTACGGGGTGCTTCTACTTTTTCAAAGATTGATCTTAGATCGGGTTATCATCAAATTCCCGTTCGGGAAGCAGATATGCCCAAGACTGCTTTTAGCTCGAGGTATGGTCATTTCGAATTCAATGTGATGCCATTCAGTTTGACTAACGCTCCAGCAATATTCATGGATCCAGATGACTCGTACCTTTCAGGGATTACCCTCGATAAATGTTGTTGTGATATTCTTGATGACATTCTGATCTTTTCAAAATCTAAGGAAGAACATGCTGATCACCTTCGAACAATTTTGGGTGTTCTTCGACGCCAAAAGTGGTATGCTAAGTTCTCCAAATGTGAATTCTGGTTGCCCGAGGTATCTTTCCTTGGTCATGTCATTTCAAAAGACGGTGTTATGGTCGATCCAGCTAAAATTGAGGCCATGGTAGAATGGAAGAGTCCGAAAAATGTGTCCGAGATTCGGAGTTTCCTTGGTTTAGCGGGTTATTACCGTCGGTTTGTGAAAGATTTCTCTAAGTTAGCAAGACCGATGACTAAATTGCTAAAGAAGGAAGCAAAGTATATCTGGACCGATGAATGTGAAAATGCCTTCTTGGAATTAAAGAAGAGATTGACTACCGCACCGGTGTTGACTTTACCAGATGATGAAGCTGATTATGATGTCTATTGTGATGCGTCTAAGCATGGTTTGGGATGTGTCTTAATGCAGAATAGAAAAGTCATTGCATATGCTTCTCGACAACTCAGGGTTCATGAAGTGAACTACCCGACTCATGATCTTGAGTTAGCATCTGTGGTACATGCATTGAAAACTTGGAGACATTATCTTATTGGAGTTCATTGTCGAATCTATACAGATCATAAAAGCTTGAGGTGCATCTTTACTCAGAAAGAGTTGAATATGAGGCAGAGAAGATGGTTAGAGTTAGTGAATGATTATGATGCCGAGTTGATTTACCACGAAGGAAAGGCAAATGTTGTGGCAGATGCATTGAGTAGAAAGACTAGTCATTCATTAAATGCTCTTAGTACTTTACCTGATGAACTAGTATCAGAATTTCAGAAGCTTGAGATACAGTTTGTTGGGAAAGGATTCGATTATCTTGGTGCTTTGACTGCGGAACCCGATTTCTATCAAGAGATTCGTACTTGTTTACCGGAGGATGCTACTTTCATCGCCATACGAGCAAAAGTATTACTTGGGCAAGCTAAGGATTGTGTGGTGGATAATGATGGCTACCTTCGTTACCATGGTAGATTGTATGTTCCGAAAAGTGCCGAGTTGAGAAAGAGAATACTTGATGAAGCTCACCTTTCTCCCTATTCTATTCATCCTGGCGGTGACAAAATGTATAAAGATTTGAGACCACAGTTTTGGTGGCCTAGATGAAGATTAAGTATAGGAGTATGTTGTAGTAAATGTCTTACTTGTCAGAAGGTGAAGATCGAACATCAAAGACCCGGAGGTTTGCTGCAACACTTTGAAATTCCTTCTTTGGAAATGGGAGTCCTATTTCTATGGACTTCGTGCTGGTTTACTAGAACTTCTAGTGGAAAGGATGCCATCTGGGTTATTGTAGATCGTCTAACCAAGTGTGCCCGATTCGTGCCTATCAAAGAAACTTGGAAGATAGATGCTTTAGCTGGTGCCTATGTGAAAGAGATAGTACGCTACCATGGAGTGCCTAAAGATATAGTTTCAGATCGTGATCCGAGATTCTGTTCCCGATTCTGGACGGCTTTACAAGAAGCCATGGGTAGTAAATTGTTGATGAGCACAGCATTTCATGCCGCTACTGATGGTCAAACTGAGAGGACGATCCAAACTTTGGAAGATCTTCTCCGAGCTTGTGCCTTAGACTTTCATGTTTCTTGGGAGAAGTGTTTGCCACTGGTTAAATTTTCTTATAACAACAGTTACCATGCTTCTATCAAGATGTCACCGTACGAGGCTTTATACGGTAGGAAGTGCCGTAGTCCTGTTTGTTGGGATCAAGTCCAGGATGATCATATGTTGAGTCCCGACATAGTGACTGAAACTATTGATCAAGTTCAAGTCATTCGAGAGTGAATGAAAGCCGCTCAAGATAGACAAAAATCCTATGCTGATGTTCGTCGTCGACCACTTGAATTTGATGTTGATGATCGGGTATTCCTTAAAGTGTCACCAATGAAAGGAGTGAAACGGTTTGGAGTGAAAGGAAAGTTGAGTCCTAAATATATTGGACCGTTTCGTGTGCTTAAAAGAGTTGGTCCCGTTGCTTATCGTATGGAATTACCTCCGAACTTGAGTAAAGTTCATAATGTGTTCCATGTTTCGCAATTGAAGAAGTATATCAGTGATCCGAGTCATATTATTCAAGAAGAAGTGTTGGACTTGGAACCTAATTTGGCTTTAGAAGAAAGGCCAATTCGTATACTTGAAAGGGCTAACAAGCAACTCAGAAACAAGGTGGTACCCTTGGTTCGTATTCTTTGGCGTTGTGGAAACGTAGAATCAGAAACTTGGGAACCCGAAGCTAAAATGTTAGCTAAATATCCCGAGCTCTTTCCTTGAGGTAAATCTCCTTCTTTCTTTCCTCTTTCTATTCGATTTATTCTTTCGAATATTCCGTTCCTTCTATCGAATATCATTTCTTATAGGTAGATTACTAGAAGCTTTAGTTAGAAATTTTAGGCATAGATAGTAGAGTTATTACCTTTACTATAAAATTTTTGAACTAAAAGCTTTTGAAAATATTTTAATGATTTCAAGTATTTTACCGTCAAGGAGTGTTGAGACTCGTTATTGGAGACGTTCGATAACTAGTTTTCTCATTTGTTGATGCGAAAATGTATCTTTTAAGTCTTTGACTTGGGACGTCGATGTTCTTAACGGCCGACGAGAACCTTCCGCCCCATTGATAAGACCCAGTATTTTTATTACAAATATATTTTAAAAAGGTTTGAAATAGACCTACGTATATGTCCCATTCCTTCTTCTAAGTTTCGAGGACGAAACTTTTTAAAAGGAGGGATGATTGTAACAACCCGAAATGTACCCTATTTTTCTAATGAAAATATTTTACGGATACTTTTCAGCAAACTTAAGTTTTAATTTAGAATTTATTGTTTCCAGTCGAATTTGGAATTTTCGAGTTCGTATTTGGAATTTCTGCGAGATTCCAAGAGAATCCCGTTTTAAGTCAACTTTGACTTTCCTTGACTTTTCCGACTCACCCCGTAATTTAAAAGACCGAAACTATATTTGAAAAATAATAAATTTAATTTATTTTTATTAAGATTTATTTGAATTTATGATAATTTAATATAATTAATTTGAATTTATTCGGAATTTAAGAGAAGGTTTTACGGTTTAATCCCGAACGTCATTTAACTATTCCCGAGTAATCTTAAATCCCGAAACAAACCCAAAACCCGACTTTGGCATGAGTCACACGCCCCATGTCATCTTTTTCCACTCACTTTAGATCTTTTAATTCTTTCGATTAAACTAATACGAATATCTAAGATATTTGTAACTTTATCGATCCGTCAACGTAAATTACACAAATCGCTTAAAAACAGACCCGACTACTACCTATACCACACGGCTCCCTCACCCTCTCTTAGGACTAGATATTTTCTTTCTTTTGATTACAATAACATAATATCTAATTAATATCTAGATATTTGATTAAACTATCATTAAACCTAATAATATCTAATTAATTACCTTAATATAATTATAAAACCCGAGTCAATCCCGTAACAACAATTTCAAAACCCGACTCCATAATTCCTCTATATTTACACGGCACTCCCTCCCCCTTTACTCACTAACTATCTTTTCATTTTACAATAAATCGACTTAACATCTAATTAATACCTTCTTTAATATAATCAAAATCGTTCTTCGTGTTCTTGAGCGTTCTTCATCGTTCTTGAGCAAAATCGTCACAAAACCTTCGTTACTTGTTCAAATCCGTCCTAATTTATATTTCTAGAGTCTCCTCTTCGCTCTTCATCTCCACGTACGTTTTATTTCCAATTCCGACAAAATCGTTTTCAACACTTTAATTGTTGAAATTCAAGTTTTAATTCTAATAATTTTATTCTTGTCATTTCTTATAGGAGAAGATTTTGAAGACGAGTTTGGTGACTCGTATATTTTAGGAGAAGACTAGTAGACGGGTTTCTTATTTCTTTAGTTCTTATTTTGGGTGCTACTTGATTTTGTGCTAGCTAAGGTAACGATTCCGAGTTACTCGACGAATTAATGTTACATATCTTTTGTTTTTGGTTCATGTTATTGTTATTTATGGTTTTGGTAGTAACATGATAAGTAGTTATGATTATTATGTTGTATGGAATTTTTAACATGTTTAGTGTTCTTGACAAATTTGGATGATTTATTTATAACCATGATTTTTGTATGAATGATGGATTAATTGATTGTTAAAAATGGATGTTTGTTAATTAAAACATGTTAGAAATAATTTTGGGATTGTTTGTTGGTGGAACCGTGTAGAGGGGCTGGAAAACCGACCCAAACCAGGCCGGTTCAGGCCCGGTCCAGGTCCGGTCTGGGCTGGTCCGTGAGTGGGCTTGTGGGTTGGGTCGATACTTGATTGTTTTGTTGTTGTTTTGACCGGTTTTAAATATGTTAAAGCATGCGGGAAATATTAAGAAACGAGTTTAGAAATGTCGACTCAAAACAGGCCCAAACCAGGCCCGTGGGCCCAGTCCAGGCCCGGTTCTTGTCTCGGCCCAAAACAGCCCGTGGGTCCCTCCTTGGACTTGTGACGGTTTTTGAGTTATTGTTATTTTACCGTGTTTTGTAATATTTAGCAAGTGGGAAATGTTAATAAGTAAATTATTTCATTAAAAGTTTTCATAATATTATTATTTCTCACATGTTAGAAATTATAATACGAGATTGTAGTTTAATGTGATATCCTTTAAGTCAAGCGGGTTTTCGTATGATTTTAATAATTCACATGTTAGAAGTTGGAATAAATTAGCATGAGATGAATATGATGATTTATGTTCAAGTCTAATTGGTAAAGACTCTGTTTCTAGCCGGTTTGACCAAACGGGTTTGGTCAAACTAAGATCTAGTCAGCCCCGTTTTGACTGATGACCCGTCGCGGGACTCGGGTCGGGGATTTGTCTTCAAGTAAGGTTTTATTTACTGAATGAATGAGCCTTAGTAGATATGAGGCGATATGATATTTGAATATGATTTATATGCAATTAGTCACATGATAGGAAGTTTTTCCCGTGACTGTTTAATTGTTTGATATATGTCGTGTTGACTAAGTACCCATAGAGAATTATGAGTATATGGCGTCTTGACCATTCTAATTCTAAATGAGTATCTTGGACCATGACATTGATAGGCCCGTACTATCTTTAACGAGCATATGGAGTTTACTGCTTGATAGCTTTTGTGTCCCGGCTTGGTGGGTTTATATCCAAGTCGGGGCATGGCTGCCATTGTTTCCACTTTGGGGAATGGAGCCATCTTAAGTAATAGTCCACTCTGCTTAGGGGTCCGCTACTTAGAGATTTCTTGTGTCCTTTGTGGTCATGATCGGGGAATGGAATATCTGTTGTCCTAGGTCTGATCATTCTTGACTCAGGATGTTTTCCACTACCTTGTGGTATAGCCTCGAGTTACAGAAGTCGACTAAGGACTGGACTAAGAACTTATGCGGTTTCTCCTAGAAGTATTGGTCTTTCATGTTTGATGATTCTATGAATCTTAGAAGGTGAGATGCAAGCCGGCTAAGGTTGATAGAGTTTGGATTACCGGTTGTTAACTGATTCACATGATAGTTAGTATGATTAGGGTTTGAGTGTATCGGGCCATGTTTTAAATGTAACCTCTGAGCCAGCATACCAGCTTCCCTACCTCGTGTTATAGATTGTTAACAGATTCACATGATAGCTTTCATATGATAGGTTATATGTTAGTTAATTGTTTCATAACATGAAAAGCATATCGTATATGTGAAGGTTTTGTATTTTCCATATACATCTCTTTTATATTATTCATGTTTTATTCAACTCGACATTTCGTGGCTGGGAGAACTCGGAGCTACTCCCCACTGACTGTGGCTTCCGTGTTTATATTTGATGCGGTTGGCAGGTTTGTGATGCATACTTGGGTATATTGACGAGCTAGCGAGCGAAGTATTTACCTTGGACCTATATTCGGTTCTTAGGATTGTATATATTATACACTCTTTTATTTCTGTATTTATACGGGAGATATGTCTCCCGTTTTGGATAATTCTTATGTATAATATTATTTTCCTTTTGTTATGAACCTTTTTCTTTAAGACACCTTTGTTATGATGAATATATTTAATAGTAGGTTCCGGTTTTAAAATTTACCGATTTACACTAAAGTGAACCTATTAGAAACATATTCTCATCTTTTATTTATTTAAATTATTTGTTTTATTTTTCCGCAAATTTGAGGGTGTCACAATTATCACACTTGTAGTATAGCTTCAATGGATTTGTTGCATTAGGTCCCGAGGACCTTATATTTGATCTTTTATTGTATCTTGGACATTATTTGTATTCTACTTAAACACCTCCTAGATGGGAACATACATGAGATGTATAAGACATTTTTGAATTTCTTTATGTATAGATACTTGTTTCAATGATAAAGGATGGAGATTTGCCTTTTAAAGCAATGGATTCCAACAGCTACTTTAATATAGCCGTTATGTTTTGATTTGCTCAAGTTTTTGGGCAGAATGGGCAAAATTTTGAAACTCAGGGGTACCATGGGTAATATATTAAACCACTCTAACTAACTTTCCCTCCAAAAACCAAAATGATAACTAACGTTAGTAAAACTTACCAGTCGTTTGTCAATGGGCGTTGTGGGAAAGGAAAGTTAAGACTGAAGGGTACCATATGTAGAAATTTAAAAAGAGGGATATCATGTGTAATCTAAATTGAGTGAATTAAATTGATTGATTATATAGTGGTCAAATGGGTCGGTCATGCAACGTGACGGGTACTCAGAAGCATCTGAGCTTTTGTGGTCGATTGATCAAGCACGTAGATGTCGAAAGCAATCACTAAACGTTAACTTAAGTAATCTCGTTTCGTCAAGCATTTAAGTCTGAGGGTGTAAATCCGATCTTTTATTTGTATTATTTAGTTTTTCGTTAAATTAATGTAATATTTATGTCAGAAGTAAGTTCAAAAATGATTTTCAAAACAAAACTTTTTTTAGCAAACATCAGACGTCGAGAAGAAACGCAGTAGCAGCTGCGCCTTCTGGAAGGATGGCAGCACCTGTTGCGCCTCTTCCAGAGGCTGCCCTGCTCCTTCTCTTCTTCTTCTTCCTCTGGTTCCTGCGGTTTTTTTTATTTTATTCCTTTTTCTTTTTTATAGTCTTTCATATAAAACGTTTCGTCTTTAAGTGAAAGTTGGGTCTTGGAGATTCGATTTGTTCATATCATGTCTCTGAAATTCGTTATTGATACAAATTATAGTATAATTAATATATTAAATCACTTCCGTTCGAGTTATAGGTCAATAATCAACCGTAAATATACAAAGAAATGTTAACTACTCGCGATTATGACTTCATAGTCAGAATTCAACTCAAGAACAGACGCAATGAGCCATGCGCCTCTTTCAGAGGACCCAGCCGTTGCTGCGCCTGTTATGGGTTGACTTATGTCCCTGAAATTTCGTTCTCGCTTTGACGTAGCTTTAATTACGTAATTAACTAACTATAATCGTAATATCACTCCTAGTTTGTCTTTTAGTTTTCAGATCTTTTCCTTTTTCTTCAATCTCCGTTTCGAATATATTTATGACGTAGATCCCGTAATCCATTGTAATCTTATTTTAGTCACTGTAACTTTATGATTTCTCTTTTCTCTCATATGTAATTAATCCTTAATTCCCAATTTTGACATAATTGAGTGCTAATTACATGTTCACCGACTTACTCTAATTCACATTCTAGGATTAAAACGTTTGATTTGCATTGCATGCATACAATTGATAACATATCAAATACGAACGATTTCCCTAATCATTAGTAGAGGTTGTTATCGAGGCGGGCGGGATTAGGTGTTCAATTAAAGAGCTTCCTAATACGTATCCTCACCCCTTACTCCAGATCTCTGTGAACATCCGTGTTCATTGGCATCCATGAGAGTCATGCTAGACATAGAATGCTAGGGTAACAAGCTCTTAGTGTTCATGTCATTACTGATACAAGTCTCTATCTTTAATCACACGTAGTCTATTTGGTTTGCGCCCTTCGAAGAAAAGTGTAAAGTTGACTTGAAAGGTTCCAAGTTTCCATAAAAGTTGTTGGCGGCTCCTACTTTGTCCTAATGCAAACTGTGTTACACCTCAAGTCGATATGAATCTGTAGGATCTCACGAAGCGATCGCGGGGGGGTGTCCACAAAGGGCAGGTATTTATAGAGAATGAATGGGTGTAGATTGGTTGGAAATTGCTTGGAGACCAATGACAAGTCTAATTAAGCGTGGGCTAGGCCGAACTACAATAAGGTCTTGTCCCTTTCAAAATTGGATTTTTCATTCGTTTTTTTCCAATAGTTGATTTGTTTTTTTTATTTGTTTCTTGTAGTTTGTTTCATAGGGTGTTTCACGTAAGGTGATTTTTTTGTTTATTTGGGGAAGGTTTTGACTCGGGTTGACTTGAGATTCGGATTTAGGTGTCAGTTTTAGGCACGGAGTCAAATTTAACTTTAAATTATGTTATTTTAATGCAAATACGTCATAAAAACCTTTATGGAATCAATTTTCATATCCGAGTAGCACATTAAATCAGGCTGAACTGGATTGACTCGGGCTTTGGAATTCGAAGTCGGTTTTGGGCCCGAAGTTGGTTTGGCTCTAATTAGTGTCATTTCGGCACTTGCGATGCAGTGAAAATAATGTAGGTATTTTGAAAAGCTTTTTTTAAAAAATAATTTTCTCAAATATGTTTTTCGAAATTTTATGATGGATCGTTTTATTAAATGTTGATCAGACGCTGTGGTGTCAAAACATGTTATAGTCCGATCAATGATATGGCTAATTTATGCCTAGTTTTTACCCTCGAATCAACCCCGTTTTGCATAGTACTTTGGTCAATCTTCGTCATTTATCGTGTCAAAAGCTTCTTATTCACTATTACTCGTCACTTTACCCTCTTTTGCAGAAAAAAGGAAGGGAATGAGATGGTTTTGGCATGACATTGCACCTATTTGAAGGCTTTTCGGTACTTGAGACGATCATCGGGGTACGAAATCGAAAAGAAGAAACTATCAGCATAGGCCTCTAGGCTAAGTTTTAAGGAGCTAGGACGATCTTTCATGGAGCTAAGGAAAGCTCCAGCAGAGCTCGAGTTGAGTAAAACAACATAAGGAAGATTATGAGCTGAAAACAGGCCAGCTCGCCCTAACTCAGGCGACCTTACCCGAGATGGGGTTGTCTCGCTCGAGACAGATCGATCTGGCTCGAGCTGAGCTGGTGTTGGGATTGGTCCTATTTAGCCAAGTATTAGCTTATATTAGCTTGTATATATGCTAGTTTTCATTCATAGCATATAGTTGTATATAGTAGAAGTTTTAAAAATAGTCTTTTTGGGAAACTTAATAGAATGTACATACTCCCTTTTAGCTATTTTTTCTCATAAAGTGTTAAATCTTAATCGTGGAGTTTGAAACACCCTAGGTTGTGCATTTGTTGTGTTGTTTTGACCCATCTACTAAAGTGGAGCAAGAGTTTACGCTTATCCCCCTTGACAACCCTCATTGGTTTGAATACTCCTTGGTTAGTGTATTTTATTTGGTGACTTTCATGCTATGCAACCAACCTTGATCCTATGCTCCTTCATATCTACCTACAAAAATGAAACAACACAGTACAAGCCAAAAAATTAATTTCAAAGTTATGTTTTCTTGTTTTCTCTACGGAGGTACAAAATGGGACTTCTACGGACTCTACTGCACCCAAACCATAGAGTCAATGTCACTTAAGTGAAGACACCCATATTGTCAGTCCCAACTCCATTTCCTAAGTGGCAACATTGTACTATTGTGACACCCGACGATAATGAAGTAAAGTAAATACATAGATTTGCAGAGGAAACACGAGATGTTAAACAGTTTAAAAGGCAAAACCTTGAATGTCACTTTATTATAAAACCAAAAATTAGTTTAATAAATTATTTATACAAATTGTAACTTAAATAAATACAAGGGGTCCCAATTCCTTGATAAATACACAAATAAGATAAATATGACTACGCTAGACTACAACGCTAAGGAAGAATCGTTGTAAGTACAACGCTCGCTATCTCACAAGTCAAAACCCCATGATAAGTGAATATTTGCATGATTTTAACCCCCAATTTAGCTCGGTTTTGTATGTCATTTATGCTTTGTTAAGCCATTTTATGAGCTAATATCGTCTTCTAGGCGAATTCCTATGTTCTAACCTGTTTTGTAGGGAAAGTGACGTCTCTACGCCCTTTTTCTATATTCCTGAGCATTTGCCTAGAACCCGACGATTTGAAGAAGCAAGCTTGACCAAGTCAAAGGCATTTCAAGAAGGTTCACTTATTCAAAAGAAAGAAGAAGCAAAGACGATTTTGCAGTTGTCAGAAGATCGATCAGTTAGGCGAAGAAATCATCATTTTACATCAAACCCTATCAACAAACCCGACTCAAAAGGGCAAGGGGGATAATGAAAGTCAAGTCATAGGCCAAGGGAGATGAAACGAAAGTCAAAGCATCCAGATTACTACATACCCGATCGGGTAAGTAGTGTACCCGATCGGGTATGTTTGCTGATCCGAGCTTTTGCTTCGACTTCCTTTATTTTGTCCTATATGTTTAATGTAAAACCCCTTCCCCACGAAACCTACTGCTATATAAGAGTGCCTCAGCCACCACATCTCAACACACTTCTCTACACACTTCTCTACACACAATTAGAAACCCTACTTTTCTTTTTACATTACATAAAAACCTAGATTAGGAGGAGAGAAACCTAGCCTCTCTTCTCTCGTCTAGATCATTTTCTTCTTCCTTTTTTGTCCTTAGTTTCTTATTTTATTTCTGATTTATCTA